>APFE030285705.1:13722-62375 GCA_000404065.3 Pinus taeda
AAACATCTAGCGAACATAATTGTGCAATTACACCCATTATTCCTTTTTTAGAAGCTTTGTCATACTGTTAGAGCTAATTATCTTTCTCGGTTTCCTCGCGATACCCCTTAAGTCAACTTCCTTTCCTTCCACAGAAAATTTCATGAAAAGTTCTTGAAAATTAAAAGCTATTGTACCCAAGGATTGTAGCCATTGGACTCCTAGTACAACATCAGCACCTCCCATTGAAATGGAAAGCATTGGGCTGTCAATACATATTTTCCCATGGATAGCTTGATATTATGGCACTTTCCAGAGCAATTTATTGTTCCTCCATTTGCAATCATCACTTGACACTCCGATGCTGGATATAGGAAGCAATTCAATTCTTTTGCTACCTTACAATGAATAAAATTGTGGGTGCTTCCTGAATCAATCAAAACTATTACCTTTTTCTTCTTGATTTGTCCTTCTATCTTGATGGTTTAAGGAGTGGTAATTCCTGCCAATGCATTACAAGATATGGTTGGATTTATTTGTTCTTCATCTAGTCTTTGTTCCTGGAGTATATCCTCTTCTTTTGACCTTTCTTGCTCCTTTTTTTCTTCCTCTTCACAATCTATGTAGAATAATTTCTTTTCAGCACACTTATGACCCTTAGTGTATTTGCTATCACAACTATGACAAATCCCTTTTGCTCTTTTTTCTTCCAATTGTTGTGGTGTCAACCTTATAAGTTGTGGAATACTAGGGGCAACAACACTTCCATCTTTATAGTTGTGAGTGGTATGCTTCCTGGTTGGCATAATTTTGTTTTCCATTTTTCTTGCTAACCTGAATGCCTTCTCTAATGAATCAGGTTCCCAAAGGCGAACATCATGTTGGATATTATCCTTTAAAGTACCTATGAACACATCAATCCTATGCTCCTCTGAATTATTTTTTACCCTTATGTTCAATTTTTGGAACTCCTCAATGTGCTCCATTATTGAACCCTTTTGTTTGAGACTTATCAATTGGCTAAAAAGTGTTGCTTTTTGTATCTTCATAATGTGCTGTCAATTCTTCCGTAAAAATTGCCCAAGTGATAATTTGTTTACGAGAGCAAAGCCATTGATACCATACAAACTGATTTGGTTCCAAATATAAAGTTGCCATACGTACCTCTTGTGTGTTTTGCACATTATTGAGATCAAAGAATTGCTCCATCTGTAATATTCATGTGGCAGGATCCTTGCCATCAAACTTCCTCATATCGATTTTTGGAATATGGTGAGTCTCCGATCCAACATTAGTGTCTATGGAATCATGATTAACATTTCTTTTATTCTCATCATGAGTTTCCTTTAGTACCCTTTCCCCCTTAGTGCCCATTTCTTGTAGCAACTTATTCATATTTATCTTCAATTCGTCCATGTCTGTCTTCAAATCTATCTTCAAATCATCCATCTTAGCTTCCACGTCAATCATGTTAGCTTCTACGCCTTTATTTAAATAGTCCATCTTAGCTTCTACACCTTTCTTTAAACCATCCATCTTAGATTCTGTTCCTTTTTGTGTAAGGCACAATTGTTGCACTTGGTCTTGTAATTTTGATATATCATGTTGCATTTCTTCCTCTTCTTCATGAGTCATGCTAGAGATTTCAGGTTCCTTACTAGGTGTTTGGATTTTCTTTCCCCATGGCATTAGTTACCAATAATAATGCTCTACTATTCCCTTTGAATTCCTTCAAAATAAATTTTCAAACCAAGCTTAAGCAAAAATATAAAAAAATCTACACACCTTTTTTCACTTTGTAGGAGCTAGATATTGCCTCTGACGTATCTCTGTACTTTCCAATCATCTAGTTCTGAATTTGTGACCTGTAGTAGCCCTCTATGTCCTCTTTCCAATGCCACAATTCTGACCCAAATTGGATTCTCCAAGGAAGAGTTATGCGAAATCTCCCACAGCGACTTGATTATAGACTAGTTCAGTAGAGCACACTTGTACGACGTGCCACGAGTCACTGTTTCTACCTTTGGATCTGAAAAATGCATACAAGAAACTAAAGGCCATCCTATTTCTGTAGCTTCTTACGAAATTTCAATCCGATCCCCAGAGAGAAAGTTATGACGATTTTCCCCAGGTCACCTGTTTCAAATGTAATTCAGGAGTCTGCAAAAAGACCAACTTCCTCAGATCATATCTCCGCAAATATAGTGCAAAAAGATCTAAAATTCAGACCCAAGATTCAGAGCGATTTCTTCTCAAATGGGTTTTTTTTGCAACTTTTGAAACCTCACAGAAAAAACGTTATAGTGAAAATTCCATGATGATCTGTTTGGAGCAGCGAAACCCTATAATCCAAAGCTCTGATACCAAATGTTATGAAACCAGCTCAAGAAAAGACAGAAAAGATAGATCAACGCCTTATAATTCAGCCTCTTCGAGGGGGCAACCTCCTTTAAATTACGTAAATGAAAAATTCTTGGATGATTCAAATGACAAAACCTCCTTTCTATATATAGGAGTCTAAGGAGTCACAATATAATCTAGCCGACCTAACAATAATAATATAAAGCCACAAAAATAACAATAGAGGGATTCTATGGGGCTCAGTAATAACAATATGGGGGCAATAGGGGCACAATAATATTAATAAGGGGTATAACTACAATAGTAATGGGGTAATCACTAGTATTATAGGGACCCAACACTTTATGTCTTTTTTGGAGGCCAAAAATCCCTATAGGAATTCAAAGAAGGACAAAGTCTATAACATCTTGTTGGAGGGGTCAAAAGGCCTAGAATCAGGTCAGACCAGACTTGAAGTAAAAACGAGTGGGAGAAGCCTACAAAGGAAGGGAATTTGCAGTTGTAGAGAAGGTTTTGTAGTATATTGGGATGGTTGACATGAACTGTAATTGTGCCCTAACCAAGCCACATACCTAAAAACGAGGTACACCAATCCTTAAGGTATGATTTTGATGTATTGAGTTGATTGATTTCCAATGGATAGCTTTCCAAGTTGGAAAAATTTGTATTGGGAATATTAAGGTTGTTGGAGGGTAACAAGTAGGTGCTCAAAGTATCCCTAGATCAGTTGCCGAGAAAGACATTGACAGATGTGAGTGTCAAGGTTGGACACTCTAGTATTGACACCTTGATGGACTAAGGACATATAAGTGAGTCATCCCAAGTTCACTTTTGGAGATGTACATCTTGCAATGATAAGTGGTATCCCTCTGGATGAAAGTGTGTCTTCATTGGAGCAACAAAGAAAGGAATTAGAGGGAATAAGTTCCAAAGGATTTGAGGAGTAGTAGTGGGTAGTCAAGAGTCATTCACAAACGAAGTTGTGAACAACTCAACAAAAGACCCTATGTGTTGATGAATTGATGGAAAACTGATTATCTAGGGGTCAAATTGGTGAACCATGTTCATTGACCTAAAAGAGTAGGACCATTGATAGAGGCATTGCTGTAGACTAGGAGCAGAAGGACCAACAATTATGTTCAAGGTACGATCAAGGAAAATATGAATTTGACTACATCAACTAGACAATCAATGTATCTTGTTCTTGTATTATTATATCAGTGGATGTATGAGGGCCATTATCTCAAGTACGAGAGCCTTAGACAATTGTATTACAATTTGTTAATATAATGAAGTTGGGTTGTTGAAAATTGTAAAAAGTTGTCTATATTTGTGCACTAGTTCATTTACTATTGTTTATATTCCATTGTGCAAAGTAGTTTGTTGTGGCATATTTGATTGGTAGTGTTAGTGATTTTAAGACCCTAACCTAAATTCCAATATGGTGGAAAAGCAACATAGAATCAAAGTGAAGTTTGAAGGGACAATGAATCAAAGTGCGCATAATGATGTATAGCTTAAGAGGGAGTTGTTCACATTATTGTTGAAGGGATCACAACAATGTCAAAGTTTTCAGTTGGCCTGAGCTACGAGGACAATTTGGAAGGGTTGTCCAACTATAGTCCATGGAAGGAAAGGATCAAGTTGGTTCTGATGGTGAACAATATCTGGGACTTTGTTGAGAAAGTGATCAAGAAGTTGACTAACCCTAAGGAGCTGAAAATGTATGAAGAGTTGGATACGAAGGTGTTGTGTTGTGAAACAACCCACCCCGCGCACCCCCCCCTCCCAATTTATTTATATATAAATAAATAGGGACCTTTTAAAATTTAAAAAAATAGGAAAATAACATAGTTTAGTGTTTTAAAAGGACAAATTTGAATTTTTGAATTAAAGAATCCAAATTCATTAGGCCTGAACAACTTGAATAATCCTACCTTAAAGAAAATCTTGAAATATCGCATTTTGAAAGTCTCATTGAACAATGCCTCGTTCTATCCTTTCAAAACTTGTGATGGGATAAAGAATAACCCTCAAGAACCGATCATGTCCAAGACTCAAAAGGCTTAAGTGTTGTCAAGAAAATATTTCACGTCGAAACTTTCCTACATCACAATTTTATATCGAATAAGATATATGAAAAACCCAAGGATCATTCTACTTGTGATATGCGATAAACTATTTGGACCCGATAAACAATTAATGCAGTGTATAAGATTCTCGTGTTCGGTTAAATAGTAAATTAGCAAAAAGGACTACTGATCCTTTCATCTTCGATCCTCTGATTGCAATAAAGCTACTTACTAAAAGGTGCAATTTAATAAAATCATAAGGCTGAAAAAAGTAAAAGAAAAGCCACACTTATTTTGGGTCCACTACAATGTGACGTCATTTCTTGCGATTTTACAATTGCACAAAGCCTTTGGCCATATCCATTTCCCTCTACCTTAAGACCTCCGATTGCGATATTGTGATCATCACATCGTGCACCTCCCCTACCCAATGAACTGATATAGTGATATCGCTATTGCATATTGGCAAAGCACATGGAAATAGGCTTTATATACCATTTGAAAGGTTTCTACGATGCCATACATTAATAGGATAATAAGTAACCACGTGAAGCCATGATTTCAGTTATTAAAGAATTCTAATGGTATTTATGATTTAAAAGCCCAAGGTGATTTGATGGCCTGTATAGATTTGATCACATTTAAACTATGTTTCTTGTCATTTCAAAGTGTTGTATGATCGAACGCTTCCACATTTAACACATATTTCTCTTCATTCCTCCTTGTTTCTAATTTACAGGTTTAATCTGAGAAGAAGTTGTGTAACATGATGACTAAGTCAAAGAAAGGAAAGAAAACTATGGATACTTCACAATCCACACCTTCTATTCCCGATGTAATAGAAATGCCCCTACTTTTCTCAAATACTCCATGCACAATCAACAACAGAACATCCTCGTGGGAATCCATGTACCAATTGCTAGAAAGTGAAGGTCCTAAGATAATTTAAAGGGAGGAAAAAATAGATGTTACAACCTCTTCTAAAGCTTCCCACTATGAACCTACAAACTCTTTTCTTCATAGAATTATTGCTTGACCCAAGATCCTACGCTACAATGGTATGGTAAAATGGATAATTGAGACATTGCTGATAGGACATTCTTGACTTCAAGGAAAGAAATGATTGGGTCCTTTATAGCTAAAGATTTGAAGAAAATGTATCATATACCTAACCCATAGAAGGTGTATGCCAAAGCTTTTCTTGAGCACTTTGCAAGTGAGAATGATGTAGCATTAGACCCAATTAAACAATGGATATCCTACTCGAACAAACACAAGCATGAAAAATTGGGTATGTATTCTATATCTTCTCTCACCACTCCCTATTCTCACCCGAAGAAGTATGGGGGGATGCTGGAACCACGTTTTCACACCCTGAGATGGTTGTGATGTCATTTGATTGCCTCTATGCCTTCCTTCGTGCAGGTTTCTTTGCTCTAGGGCCTGCGAGACGAGCCCTCTATTCCAGCCTTCAATACCTCCACGAAAGAGTACGATCAACCTTCGCATAGCCCTATCCTGCTGCCCAGGTACTTTCGTGCTACTATGGAAGCGTACCGTGTATATTCCCAAATTACTCTAAGTGTCTGACTTATATTTTTAGATAATTATAATTAACACCATGTAAACAGATATTCGTAAATGCATTCAATTATTCAATGTAAGTGCATTCATTCACGCATCATATAAGAATAATAAGGAAATTCATATAGAACATATCAAGATGCATCAACAGAACAAGGACATAGAAATTGCAGAGTATCTCTCTTTATTAATATCTTCCAAGTGTTTACAAACTGTATCCACCTTGCACACACAACTGCAGGGGTTTGCGCACTTAGCTACAAAATTCTACCCTAGGCCTCTGTGCACTCAGGTGTAGAGCCTCTACCTATGCTACAACCCAAGAATTAGACTTCTAACTTCAGAGCTACGACTCTCTTACACGATTCATTATTGTTTTTTCTTCCAAAACTACTTAGATCTTAGCTCTTTCTATACAATCCCATGGTCCACGGACCATGGGTAGGTCTCTTACAGCCGACTTTACTTTACAAAACTAAGGGTGGACTACCCTTTATGACACATGACACCTTCATGCTCCACGACCACAAAATGCAGAGTCTTTACAATTTTAATACAAAATTTGACTTAAGCATGGGCTCTTAGCCCCAAAACTACCCTTGAGGGATCTCGATCCCAACAGGCCCCCAACACAAACATTGTGACTCACCCTCGAGTCACTCGGTAGGCACGGAGATCTTTGTGCGAGAACCATCCAACTCAACCCGTATGACTGCTACCTTGGCTATGCACTAAGCTGTTGTCTGCTTCACGTCTTCCACTATCTTCTTGGTCACTTCTCCTACGCTATTAGCTTGAAGCTTTTGTTGCGTCGCTTGCAGAGTCACAAGCTTGCTTTCAATATCTTTTGTGACTGTGCAAGCTTCCTCTAGCCAAGGCTTTAGCCTTCAACACTACTTCCTTGTGCAATGTTGCGTCCACCTATTCCTTCAGCTGCTTGACCTCCTACAGCTTGGCTAGTCTCAGTGTCAGCATGACGGTTTGTGCTTTGCCCTTAACCTCATTGTAGCATTATTATAGCTTGCACGCTTCTGTCTCTAGCCTCTGTATATTGGGGTCCTCCTGCAACCTTGTCAGGACCTCAAATGACTACTCGAACAACTGCGTGCAGTCTGCTACTGCACTTTCCAATGCTGCGACTACTTCTGTGACAGGGGTTGTGTGCTATTCCTTGACTTCTAGTGGTGTTGAAGGCTGGGCCCTCAATAGGAGCTATGTAATTTGCAGGCTCAACTCCAACTGAACCTGCACCATCTTAGTCTGAATGTCACGCACCCCTGTGGCCAACTTTTGGATGCGTACCTCCACTAGATCCTCCTCCAAAATGGCCAACTTTGGGACCATTTGTCATGCCTCCTCAATGGCCTACATAATCTTCTTTCTCTGATTGGTCACCTCAGTCTCAACAACGATGGAAGTATTTCTCTGTAGGGCCATCTGTTCATTGTTGATCCACTATTTGTTGATCACTTGGAGGGCGCGATGCTCATGGGTCCTTAGCTTTGCAATTACTCCATCCTGTAAGAGGTGGAGTGCTTCACGCGGAAACGTTTCCAGGTTCAGCCCAACTTCCTCTAGGCTGCTGACAGTGGGCCTTTCAGCCTCATTTTCTATGGTCAGTTCTCCATCCAGTAGCACTATTGCACGGGAATCCTTCGTGCGTAGCATATTGGAAGCCTCTAAAGTGCCGATAGCCAAGCTGGTAGACACCGTACTGGCCTGGAACGCGTGGGTCTACAATTCCTGCAACCTTGTCTGGATAGCCCCTAGGATGATCTACTGCTGTTGTTCAAATTTCTACAGGGCCTTTGTGGTGACATCCCTGACTGTGTCACCGATGTCATGTAAACCACACTTTGTCAATGTGATAGGGTCTAGCAAGGTATTCCTTGCCTTTGATTTCTTTCTAGACCCTCCCTTCTCCAGCTTTCTTGGGCACTTAATGCAGGCGAATGTCTCCTGAGGGTCCACGTTGTGTTGTTTTGTTTCTTCCTCTTCTATCGCAAGTGAAGGCGACCTCACGCCTTTGTCAGATCCATGCTCTATTTCACTTGTCTGCTTTCCTGCCTGCTTTCCTACCTGCTCCACCTAGGCCTTATTAATGGCCTCCATTTTCCTCTTCTTGACCAGCTGTGCCATCTTCATCTTGGCCTCCTCCTTCTTCTTTTGCATGGCAGACTTGATCCCGCTGACCACCAATTCCGTAGTAGTGCACCACTCCGCATGCCATTGATCAAGAACCACATCAATGGTGTCATCCATGGCCAGATATGTCAAGTCGTATCACTTCTGTGCAGGGTCCTTTCTCACTTTGATGGATACTCGATGGAAATTGGCTTTGAACTCGGCGTAGCCTTGCAGGTTGGCGTACACCATGGGTGACAATCACAACTTGCAATTGATGGCCATCCTAATGTTCATCTCCATCATGATAAAGAAGATCTTGCTATCCCTAACTCACTGTGCATCCTTACTCACCCATAGCAAAGCATACTTCACTACTTCAGGGAGGTCTGACACGACTAAAGGGAACTTGCTATCCTCTGATAGCTCCTATGCTACCAGCACAATCGGCAGCAAGAGCCACGCATAGTGGAATGTATTGTTGAGCTCTTGTGCTTCGCAGAAGTTTGCCAGGAACTCTCTCCAAAGGTAGTCCAACCAGTTAAACTGGGATCCTTTAGCGCACTGCTGTGCGAGCATGATGACAGGTGCCGACACCTCATCAGTGCGACACTTCCTCATTACCTTCCCTAGGAGGATCTGTGTGACTACCTTCACAGCAGGGTCGTAGATGCTGGATATGGTGTACCCATGAGGCTTCTTCACCAACTTGAACTTTTCCTTCATTGATTCTACGAGAGCCTACTCGCCACCATTTATGCCAAAGATCATCATTGGATTCTCACCTGTATATGACAGATGTGTTATTTGGTGGATCAACCTATCTGTGATGGGCATTGGCTCCTCCAGCCATACACACCCATCATGCACCAAGCATAACAACTGCTTCATGACCAAAATTGTCATTGGGGTGCGGTTATAGTGTGGCACCCCGAGCAGGTTGAGCAACCTTGCCTTTTCTACTCCCTTGAGCCACCTTCGCGGCTCCAATGTGGTCATGCCCATATTCCTGCCTATGAGGCAACACATCAGCTGCTCGGTTGCTAGGTGTGGGAAATTCTCGTGGTCCGCCAAGTCCCAGTCTTCAAGCTTCAGTAGGGGCACTTGTGCCAAGCGCGAACCATCAAAAACAATTTCATCTAGCAATAGAGGGGTTTGCAGGGGAGTCTTACTCTCATTAATTTCCTTTGGGACCTTAGACTTAGGCTTGCACAGAGGGACATACTTTGGAAACCAAGTAATAGGTTTTGCATCTTGGGCTTCAACCTTCTCTACTTCAGCTCCCACATCCTCATCGTCCATTGGGATGTCTTTGATATCTTCCTCCTCTGGTTCTAGGTTTATGGCCTTGCCCTTCTCCTATGTAGTGGGTTTTTTTGGGTTTCTCCTTGGTGATGCATGCATCGATATGGCAGGATGCTTGCCCTTATTGTCCTTCATGGTCTCCTTATTTGGGGTTGGCTTCAGTCTCAGCATTCTCAGTGATTTAGGGACCTCTGCTAGTACTTCAGCCACTTCCAGAGAAACTACTTCTGCCTCTATGTTCATTTCCTGTCCCCGCTCCTCTACTACTTGTTTGATATTTATAATTTCTGGGGGTGATGACATGATTTTATGTAAGAAGTCTCATGTTTCCTATGTGTAGTAGCTATTAGGAGCTCGTATTTCTCGTGATTCATATGCACCTGAGAGCTCAACAACTCAATTCTCAAAATGCCAAGTGTTTCTTGCTAGAAAACCACTTGTAGTTTATAAGGCATTTTGAATTCAAATATGATCGTTCCCCTCAAAAACCAGTTCATTAATGCTAGATTGGCAGCATATGTTCAAGGATATGAGCCATAAATTTTATCTTAAATGTCAACTGATCACTCCATTTGGCCTCACTTCTGTCGTCAAATCATGAACAGTGACTTTAACAGTCACTTTCCAGCTGACCTATACGATTTCTCCCTGGGTAGCGCAACTCCTTTCGTGCTGTCATAGACACAGTGACACCTCCTTGCTTTGCACCATCCTCCAATCGTACAGCTCCCCAACCCAGTAGTGTAGTTTATAGTCCCAAGCCTCCTTTCAGCTGCCTGGAGCTCTAAGACTATGCTACCTTCATCTAGTCACATGGTTGGACCACTAGTGTGTGGCTTCAAGCAACTACCATTCACCTTTCTTGGGAAGGGTTCTCCATTTAATTTGACCAGCTGTACTACTCCTCCCTTGATAATTTCCTTAATGACATAGGGCCCTAACCAGTGCATTGTGAATTTCCCTGGGAGTTTATCAAACTTAATATCATATAGAAAAACTAGGTCATTTACCTTGAATGTGCGCAGCTTAATATTTTTATCATGCCATGCCTTTTCACGCTACTTTTGGACCTGTTGGTGAAATCCAGCTAAAAATATCTCTTCCTCAAGTTCATCCAGATGCGTGAGCCTCTCCCCTAGGGCTTCACAATCTGTCATACCTGTGAGCGTTGCTATGTGCAGACTAGGCACAATATATTCTATAGGCATTATCGCTTCAACACCATAGACAAGCCTAAAGGGGGTTTTTCCAGTTAACTTCTTGGATGTCGTTCGATAAGCCCATAACACTGTAGCTATATGTAGATCCCAATCACTTTTCTTAGCATTGCAAACCTTATTCAATGCGTTTTTGAGCAGCGTTTTGAATGCCTCTACCATCCCATTAGCTTGTGGGTGAAAAGGTGTGCTCTTCTGGTGATATACCTGAAATTCCTCCGTCGGCGCGTTGATCATCTCATTTAGAAAGTGCGTACTGTGATCACTCATCAAGATCTTTGGATAGCCAAATCGCGTCAGTACATTCTCAAAGAGGAACTTTGCAATGGTCACACCTGTGCAATCCTTCACAGGCTATGCCTCCAACCAACGAGTCAAATACTCCGCCGCGATGATAATGTGCCTTGCTCCCATCTTTCCTTGGGGCTGAATGGGTCCTACAAAATATATCGCCCACTTCTCGAAGGGTTGTAATGTTATTTGTGGATAAAAAGGCATCTCATCCCTCCATGATGGCCTGCCAGTCCTTTGACACACATCACATGCCTTGGATTATGCTTTTGAGTCCTGATGGAGGGTTGGCCACCACAACACTACACGTATAATCTTCTACGCAGTTTCTCTTCCAGCATAATGTCCTCCCGTGACGCCCCCATGAGCATCTACAAGGATGCTTCTTCTTTCAAACTTAGGTACATATCGTCACAATATCTCATCAGTCCCCATCTTGTATAGATTCCCAACAATGACAGAGAAATATGTCGCGCGTACCACTAATTCCTTCTTTTGCTGGAAAGTGTACTGTGTATCCTTTTGGAGCAGTTCTTGTTGTTAGGAAGTGTATTATATCCTCGAAATGATTGTCCGCAATGCGCACTACAAATAGTTGCGTGTCAGGAAATCCTTCTTCCAAGTTAGTGGGTTCCTCCCTCATTTCGATGCACGACAGATGGTCTGGTCCGACGTTTAGTCATCCAAGCTTCAAAATAACTTCAAAATCATATTCCTGGAACAATAAGAGTCACGTTTAGATTCTCCTCCCCAACACAGGCTTATTGACTAAAGTACTTCAATGCGGAGTGATCTATATACATCTTAAAATGGCTTCCTAGCAAGTAATGCCTAAACTTCTGGAGTGCATACACCATAGCTATCCCTTTGCGCTCGGTGGTGGAATAGTTCTTCTCCAGTTTGGATAATATTTGGCTTGCGAATGCGATAGGATGGTCTAGGCCTTCTCCACTATCCTGTGTTAGTACTACTCCCAACACTATGCATGACGCATCGACATGTACATGAAACTCCTTCTTCCAATCCGGGAAGACTAGAATCGGCACGGTGACCATCTTTTCTTTCAATATATCCAATCTCTTCTTACAATCCTCGTTCCAGCAGAAGGTGACATTCTTCTTCAACAATTTTTCCATAGGCACGGTGAGCTAGGCATAACCTTTGATAAACTATCTGTAATATCTCGTATGTCCCAAGGTAGCGTGGAACTGCTTCACACTCCTCGATGCTTCCAAGTTCAATATCACCGCTATCTTGGTGTGATCTATCATCATTCCCTGTCTACAAACCACATCCCCCAATAGGTTCCCCAAAGGAACACAAAACATACACTTCTTTAGATTGAGCGTGATCTGGTATCTTCGATAGGTATCCGACATTAGGCGCAAGATTGCTACATGGTGTTTAACCAACCCAAACACAATCCAATCATCAAAATATACCTCCAGGAACTTATAAATTAATTCCTTGAACACAGGAACAACTACGCGCTAGAAGATCACAGGTGCATTCTTTAATCCAAATGGCATTATGGTGTACTGAAAGCAACGACAATTAGTCATGAAGGTTGTCTTTCTCCTATCTTCTAGTGTGATTTCGATCTGGAGTTATCTCGAGAACCCATCAATGAAGAAATATGCTTCTTGGCCACCTACATTGTCCAACACTTCATCAGTGAACGGAGAGGGGAAAGGATCATGTACGCAAGCATCATTAAGCTTTTTGAGATCCACATATATCCTTATTTCATCCTTCTACTTTTTCTCTTGTACCAGCATTGGGCTTACCCAGTCAGATCCTTCCACAGGCTCAATGATACTTGCTGCAAGCATCTTGTCTAGCTCTAAGTGGACCTTCTCCTTATATTTTAGATTGAGACAACAAGGTCTTTGCTTAACCAGTTTCGCGTCGAGCTTCAATGTAATCTTCATCATTCCTAGATCCCTGATTATCCCCTTTAGATCTGTAAACTTGGTAGAGAATAAATCCTAATATTCACAGAGAAATTTAGCAACCTTATCCATTGTTGCGTCATCCCAGTAGTCTCCAATCTTCGCAAATTTGGGTTCTACCTCCATACCAATGTTTACTTGTTTCATTTTCAACGACGCAACTATATCATGGTTCTCAATTTGTGGTCATTTAACCTCATGGTGACCTTCTATTTCTAGAATGTTAATCTTTCGCAGATCCTTATCGTCTTCTTCAGTGGTCACGTTATAGCATTCCAGCATGAGACTTAGTTGAGTAGCTCACTCAGGCTGAATCAGGTCCAAAGGATCCTGTGGTATCCGAAAGATGGCTGCTTTCACTTCTTGTAGTGCCTCATCAATGCAGTCAAACTCGTCTTAAAAATTGAATGTCATTACAAAGACCTCATGCAAAATATCCCATTCACATGTACCATGGTGGATCTCTATTTCTACGTACCAATTCATGGGGACAACATCCAGTGTGTGACAGAAAAAGTGCACCCATTCAAGATGGGGCTTTTCTCCATAAGTCTGGGTCCATTTGGCTAAGTGCGCATGCAGATTGTCCTACCCATCATACCTATCTACCATTCACATCTTAGGCTTCTCAAATCATGTTTTCATCATCCTCCTACATTTGCGCCAATCATCGAAGCTTCCCTTATGCATACCCCACCATCTTGCAGGCGTAGTGCGCAGTGGCTAGTCCAACGCCTGAAAGAACTCCTTGTATGGTACCTTCCTTTCAAATGCATCCAAAAAGATATATACCTCATTCATGTCATCATAAGTAGGCAGATTTCTTACCTTTGAGGACACACATCACAATGATCAAGTCATCATGTTGTAGTTCAACGTAGTCACTTCATATAATCGATTCTGCCAGCGTTCTAACTCTTCATCGGAGTCCAAAGTGCAAGAACTCTCACAATCCCATGTAATTCATCCATCCACAGTGGGATTCACCCAATCTTGGTCTCGCACTGGTATCTTATAGATATAGTCCAAATTGTCATCAGTCTCATAATCGTGGACTGGTTCTATATAGCACGATCCTTCAATAGGATCTAGGGGTACTATTACACATAGTGATTTTTTCTCAAATATCATCTTTCACTTCTTTAGGTTGATTAGCCCATTCATATTAGTAGCTCAGTCAATTCCCAAGAGTGCAAGATAGAGGTTTCTCTCATCCACTATCTCTATTACTTCAAAATTCGCCAGCACGTTCGCACCTTCAATATCCATAGTCACCTCCTGCAGCTGCCCCATGGGGATAGTCTTTTGTTGATTCACCATTTGTAGCTGAATCAAGGACCATTGCAGTGTGGGTCTCTCCATCCACTCCAAGGTCTCCTTTGGTAGGACATTAGCATTTAACCCCAAGTCCAAAGTAACCTGATCCATTTCATACTCTCCTATCTGCGTGGCCAGTCTCATCTCCCATCCCGTCCTTGTTTTATGCTTGCCAATCTTTTGTACTACGTGCGGCTCACTCGACACGGTTCTAGTGCATATTTTGATGAGCTCTTGTAACCCTTTCATAGCGTTACTATCATGTAGTAACTTCATACAGGTCTCTAGGAAAGTTGTGAGAATAGAGAGGTCCATCTCCTATTCATGCTTATCCTTGCTTCCTGAGGTGGAGGCCTCAGCGAAGCTCTTCTTAGCTTCCATGAAGGTTTCACATGCGCTCTCCAAATCGAACTCGACCTCCTTCGCTGGAGCTTTGTGGACCCATGTATTGTCTTCTGTTTGTTTCCCCTTGTCATCACCTATCGCAATTCCACTCTTAAGCACTATATTTACGTTTGGATCCTCTTAGCGTGGCTCATACCTCATCATCTGCAGGTTCTGAGTCAGTGGAGGTGCTAGCGCCTCTTTGTCACATATCCTAGCTATAAGCGTAGGAAAATATTTTGTTTCATGATCAAACAGAGTGCAATACTTTCACGATGGACATGTTGGATTAGTGCAATCGCAGGCATAGTGTCTTGGTCTTCCGCAATTGCAGCAGATCAACTGTCCTCGACCTCTGTTAGGTCCTCCTCTACCTTGGCCTTGTCCGCGCCCCTGAAAATCTATCTACACCATCCCTACGCTTTAGTCAAGGGGCCGCGTTTCTACCTGAACCCTATAGGTGGGAGTTCTACCCATCATCAATTAATAACTCCTGTAATTACACTCATCATACCCTACTAACCTACAAAAGTTGTAGAATAGCTATTGTGGTGTCTATACAAATTTATGCAGCAAATGACAGTTATCTGTGGCATGTTTTCCTACTATCTGAAAGATAGTGCACCACAATGCAAGCCCTGTGCTAGGTCCTTCTTGAGCTTCTGGCATTAAAGACACCGACCCTCCTCCTGCAATATAGTTTGCAAAGATAGGGAAATGGTCCTTGTCATGTCCCTGACTCTTGCATTTCAAGCACCATACCTCCTTGTGCACCTCTGGTTGAATTGTTCTATCCTGCTTCAGACTTTGCATCTCAAGGCATCGATTATTTAGATGCACATAGATCTGCTGAACCCACATATTTGGATCTTGCATCGAAGTTTCATGCAGTCTCATTGCAATCTCCAAGGCCGCTGCCTGAGTTGTTATCTTTTGTTGTGACAATGCAACCCTTAAGTGTGGTAGTAGCGAAGCCACAAACCACTCATGATGCTGTTCATCTGTCAAATTCATGTTGGCTTCACAGACTGTACACTTCAACCTTTGATCTAGTTCCCAAGGCATCTTGCCTGGTTGCATCGCCATCTCCTTGAATCTCAAAATTGACTGTGCCATAGATTTAGTCCTACTGAACTCTCTATTTAGTGTTGTCTGGATGTCTGCCACTCCAGCATTCAGGTTGTCATTAGAGTACTTGATATACCAGGTTAGTGCACGATCTTGCAGAGCAATAACCAATGTTGCCTTCTTTATATGATCATCTGTAACACCTTGAGCTTCCCATACAATTTTCACAACGAACCAGAATTGGTCCAGGTCTTCATTTCCCAAGCTTTTGAACAAAGTTAGCTTCACTGAATTTTCCATACCGAACTACAGGGGAGGTGGAGGTGGTACGGTGAAGTTGGAGGTGGTGTGGGAAGAGGTGGTATTCACAAGAATCCTCATCTTGTTAATTGAATAACACTTCGTGGAGAAACCTTCGCTATCCCTTCCTTGTCACCTCATGGAGGTGAAATCAATGGACTATACTTTGGACCATTTTTTCCTTCATTCTTATAAGTTTTTCCACTTTTCATAGTTCCGAACATCAAGGTAGTTTCATAACCCGTTTTTTGCACAATAGAATTTTAATGCAAGTATCCAAAGATTTCACGTACTTACTTCATGGTCCTTTGAAAAAGTGCTGCTCCACCTCGTTGTAGTTGACTGAGGTGTCGACCGTGAATTTAGTCACAAATCCTCCTATGACGCGATCAAGCCAATGATCAAAAACGTGGGCGATCTTTTCCTCGGATGCTTCCAATTTCTGTGCTAGTTCCGGGGTCCACAGAATAGGACCATCAAGTTTCTACCTTCCTTGGTTATCTAATAGCTAGTGAGCACCAGTATTGTAGCAATAATGCAACAACTCCTAGGCTTCCTACTTTACTTTTATCAACCTGGTAGTTCGTAACAAACTTGGAAGTGACGGTGCTGTATGCACAAGTACTAGTTTTTACTGCAAGCTGTCACTTGGTCAGCTTGCGCAAGATCACTAGGAGCTCAAGCCAACTTCTATGGATTCCAGAAGAAGCTCTAGATGTGATGAAAGAAAGGAAAGATTACTTTACAACGACTACTCTACTTGCAGAAAGGAGAATGAAGACTGAAATGTAAAGTAAACCTAACAAACCCTAATTAACCAACTAATCCTACTTTTGCAGAAAAAGAGATAAAAACCATGAAATGAATGCCATTACTTAACCTAGGAAGTAAACAACATCTGCTCAAGCTATTTCTAGAAGGAAATGAGAAAAAAGCATCTTTTTGGATTTTTATGTATTTTTAGGTGAAATTGTCATGCATGTAATTTATTGGTTTGTGATTGTGACAGTGATTAGGTGGCGATGGAGGACTAATTTGGAGTTTTTGGAGGTGTAGAAAGGTGTGGAGGGGTCCTAGGAGGTCTCTGGTGGCCTTCTGGAGGCTTTCCCTGCAATCGGACTTTAAAAAGCCACCTACAAGAAAATCTACAGAAGGTTGCAGGGGATCTACAGGAGGTCTACAGGAGGATGCTGAGAGTTGTTTTAGAGGTTTTGTAGGTGGGAAAGTGGGTGGAAAGGGAAGATGAAGGCTAGAAGGATGTGTTAAGGTGTCTAGGGTTTATCAAGAAGGATTAGGAAAGAGAAATATGGTTGGACTTGTTCAAGGAAAGAAAGGAAAGTTTATGAGAAAAGTGCAGAAAATTAAGGCAGATTTGTGAGGGACTTTGGATGACCTATGGAACATGGATCAAAAGGAGATGGTGATGGTTGATTGGTTGACTTATTGTGAGTAGATATGTACTACAAGAGAACTAAAAATCAAGCTCTGAAACTAAGCAAGCAAAGAAACTAGCTACACTAAAAAAAAGAATTGTTCATCAAGCTAGTCTAAATTCTAATCTAGGAAAGTACATGCTGAAAAATGCTATATGGAAAGAAAGAATGGAAAGAAATTTATTGTAAAGATAGAAATGAGCATGATTAAATGGATCTACAACAAAGCATTAACCTTCTAAGAGGTTTCAACACTAGAAATCCTATGGAAAAGGCAAATCTATGCTTTTTTTGTGGCAACAATAGTGTCTTGGCCTCAGTTCATGGTCCCAAAGGGAGGAAAGGAGGCTAAGGCTCTATTGATGGCCTTTTTGTATCATTTTCCTATCACTTTTCAACCTGCTATAGAAAACTAAGATGGAAACAACCTTTTAAATCACCAAAAGCAACCTATTCTTAATGAAAAAGGATATTTATTTAACAATAACTAATTCATAAACTGAAATGAAACATAAAATTAGAGAAAAAGAGGAGCTTGGCCACTTGGATTGGGCCCTAACCCAAGAGCTTTTAGCCCTCTGAGGTGACTCAATGCTAGCTAAAGAACAATCTCATCTTCATTATCAAAATAACAGTAAGATTACATGAAACTGTCCACAAAAGTAAGCTTGAAGTTGAACAGAGCAGAACTGCAACAAAAGTTCGAAAATTTGACTAATATTAGAAAAACTAATGAGGCCCTAGACCTCTCCACTTATACAACTGGATCTTCCAATATCTCCCTTAAAATTAGGGAGGCTTGGCTCCCAAAACTTGAGATAGATAGCAGTTATACTCCACTTGCTCGACTGCGTCTTTGGTGCATTGATGTGGCTACTTGTTCTCCGAGCTTTCTGAAGGAGAATTCAAAGTAGGGAGTCATAAATGAGGGGAACACCCTCCTATAAATCCTCTCCCTTGCCTTCTTCAAATATTTTCAACCAAATGTCCATTAAACCTTTGAATTTGTCTCCAAAATGGACCAAAAATCTTATTAAGCACACATTAGACTTCAAGGCATAATGACCAACCCAACTCACTCTATTAGCATAAATATAACCAAGAACATGCAATAAACTAATGAGAATGGTGGATTAAGCTAAGTTAGGAGGCAAAATGAGCCCATATAATTACCCATTTATGGGGCTCATCATCACCCCCCTACTGAAGGTGTTGCTCATCCTCTAAGCAACTGGTCCATCTCCTCATCTTTGATGGCCCTAATGGCCTCCCTGACATCCCATGCTTCTAATGTGAGGTCCTCTTCATTGTCATGGAATCCTGCCTTTTTGTCCACTTCTTCCCATTACTGTTGTTCTTCTTCCTCTTTTCTACCCTCTAGCAGTCCTAGCAGCAGTGGGGGACTTAGTTTGAGGCCAATCCAATTGACCTTCAAACTCTACATAGAGTGCTTGTACAATGGCACTCTCCTCAAAGCTTATTTCATCCTTGTTGGGGAGTAATACTCTCTTATCTGCAAGCTGTGTGGCAGTGTAGTCCACCTCCTCATACAAGCATGAATATAGTCATCTCCAAGTAATCTTTCCATGTCCTCAAAATGTGTAATGGCCTGAGCCTGATCATTGATATACTTAGGGGCATTTTGAGGATTATTTGTAAGTAGTTGGTGTGTACTGATGAGAGCCATGGGGTCTGATGGCTCAGCTCTGATCATTAAGGGTTCGTTTTTCTCTTTAATCGTCACCTTTCTTATCTCTACTGCCCTTAATGCCTCATGATTCATTCATGATGCCATGACCATTAGCTGTAGGTCCCCTAGCCTACCATTAGGATCCCATAGGCTCATATCGGAGAGGGCCATATTATGCAAATAGAACTCTGCTATCTTTGCCTTGTCTTCTACCGAACTTTGGTCACATAGGTCCATGAATTGCCTGTAATCCTAAAAAGGCATTGTGCCTCTCTGTGCCAAAGTCTTGATCTGAAACTGTATCCACTAGTCTTTGAGGTATACTCCATATGATTTTGCTGGTGTTCTACATTGTAGTGCCTCCATAGACTAGCTGACCATGCATGCCAATTGTGTCTCTTTTTCTTGCAGTTGTTTTCTTAGCAACTCATTTTCTATTTCCAAGTGAGTTCTTCTGATTGCCTCTCTATGTCTTACATCACTTAATTCCCTGCCCATCTCTCTAATATTGTTCTCCATGTGGCCAATATCTTCTACCCCCTTGGATTTGGCAATTTTCATCCATCTATGGCTCCTTATTCTTTCTTCTTCCAACTCAAAGAAAAGTGGGACTGCAAATTTCTGTGGAATGATTTCCCCCCTCTCAAGAAGATTGTAGTAAGAGCCCAAACTAGGTTGGGGGTTAGGTTCTTGAGTCTCTATTGTTTCCTCCTTCCCTTTTGGTTGTTCTTCCACCCTTTTCTCAAATTTTTTGGTCTCCTATAGCTTAGTTAGGGTCTCCTGTAGAACAGTCTGTTTCTCCTGTAGAGCTGTTTTTGAGTCCTGTAGTTGCACTCTTTCCTTCCAAGTGGAGGATTTGTGACTTCCCCTTTCATATGTGATGGCGGTTTTAGAGGGAGATTGTTCCCCTTTGACAGTGGGTGAATCATCAATTACAATAGGCACTGATGAAGATGGCCATGGTTTTCCCATTTTTATCCTTGTGCTTTTTCGAGCCCTGAAGTACATTAATGTTCACCTCTTCCTTTTTTGTTTGGGTTTAACAGGGGTGCTGAGGGCAGCAAAAGAAATTGTTGCCTCCTTTTCTAGGGTATTAGGAGACACTTATGTCTTTTTTTCCCCTTGTTCCTCTCCTTTTGTCTTCTTTGTCTCTGCTGATTTTGTTTCCTCTTGCTTAGTTTTGTGTTCTTCCTCCTCTGGTTTAGTTTCCTCTTTCTCTATTTTAGTGTCTTCCTTCTTTGTTTGCTCCTCAGTTTCCTCCCCTTCTTCTTCTTGATGTTCCTCCCCCTCCCTTTCACAAGGACTGTGGTCATATGTTAGGGCCTTTATATCATCTTCTCTTGTCATATTTCTGAAGATTTCCCATGCTATGGGGATTGTAAAGGTGTGGAGGGCTTCTTCCACTAATATTTTAATTAACCCATGGTGAGCCAATTGATCTGGACCTCCTTTATTTAACTTCATGCTGGAGTCTATAAGGGACTGTAGGAGAACATAGGGGATGCTGAGTTTTTGGGGTGTGCGAGTGTCCATGCCATATCTCAGCTCATGGAGAAGTCTAAAATGGTAACCATAAACTATGCTATACCTCCCTGCATAGGAAATATACTTGATGATTTGGTAACTGACCTCATCCCAAGGGTAAGGTATGCTTTTTATTCTAATGCCATTTTTGTCTTCTACATGATGTTCATCTGGTTGGAAGAAGGTTTTCTTGGCAACTTGTCCCATTGGTTTTTCATCTTTGCTCCAAGTTAATCCATGTGGGAGGCTGGTAACCCTACTGATAAATTCTGGGGTGATTTCCATGGTGAGACCTCTAAAAGTAACAGTGGCATGGGTCTTTGAGTAAGGTACTAAAGAAAGGGCAAACTCCTTAGCCACTTCTTCATCAAACCCTCAAAATTTTTCAAAAAATGGCATCCAATTTGCTCTGGTGAAAATGGCCACTACCTCCGGATGTTCATGGAGCCTGAATGAATTTGTGGGTTCCTTCCTCATGAATTCCCCTGTCATTTTTCTTATACCCTTTTAAAACACCCCAGGTAGATATGGAAACAAAAATTTTTGAATACACAGGGAACAGAGAAAAACTGTGTTTTTTCAGAAAACAGACAGAAATGTTTTTATAGAATTCCTCTCTTCTACAGGATTAATTCCTCCTTAAAATTGTATAATTTATTGCACATATTAATCTTCAAGGTGGGCTTGTACAGAGCCTACCTATTCAAGCCAAAATTTGAGCAAAAACCCCATGTTTCTTCCTTAAAAACTGCTTACTGTCCCTCCTGTAGAACTCGCTGTAGGTGCTCTTGTAGAACCTGTTCTTGTAGAACCTGTTACTTCTCCTATAGGACTCCGATAGCAGAAGGTTGGATGAAATCGATAGAGAATGATGTTTGCGAGGCTATGGAGGTGGTATGGAGCTTGTTGCAGCTAAGTGGACGAGGACAAAATGGAAGAAAAGGTGGTGAAGGAGTTTCGAGGAGGAATACTTATGTCTTCTTTGAGACATTTCCAGTGGTGGGGTGAGAAATGTATGTTGCCAAATTCGAACCATTGGTCCCCACTACTCTGTCATCATGGCTCCTCATGAATCTTTCCCACAATCACTTCCCATCATTGCATCGGAGTTCATCAGAGTTTGTATAACCTCCACTACATGTCCTTTGGATTTTCTATGAGTTGACTAGGCACACGTGTGGTGGCATCTCCAGATGAGCACAATCAACTGGAAGAGGGTGGCCAATTAATTGGCCAACTTTATTGTTCAACCCTAACCATCTCATTCACTGATGCATATTTTCAATTACACAGATGCAACAGAGGAGAGGGTTAGACACTTACCTGCAAGTCAAATGTTCATGATGTGGTGCATTTTGGTTCCTTTGCTGCTGCATGCTCAAATTTCAGTTGTTGCATGCCTGTATCTCCTTCGTTGTTTTCTTTCTGCTCTTTTATGTGTGGCTTGTTTGCTTTGTGCAGGTACCCTCTTGTTGGATCCACTTCAGACATCCTCTTCAATCCTATGGCTGCACCTATTTTACTGTTGTGGCTTGATTTAAAGGGATTAGCTGCTACAAGAAATCCTATAGGAGCTCTTGTAGTTGCTTCTCCCTTTAAAATTTTTAGCTAAATCTTATGTCGGGAGCTATGAGGATGCTACCAGAGATGCTGATGGTGATGGAGAGGTATTTGGTAAGTTGTAGGTGATATTTGGAGGTTCTGTTCCTTTTATTTTTTGTTTTGTTTTTTTTTTTTTTTTTTTCAAAAACTGGGTTTTGTGTTTTTTTAGTAGGAAGGAAAGAAATCAATGATGATGAGGTGGTGCAGGTGTGGGATGGATAGCCAGGAGGGTGGATAGATGTAGGAGGGCCTACAGGATCTTCATGAAACTTCCCAGCTCCTTAAACTATTTTTAAAATCCATTTCAATCTCTCTATGATTTCTACAGGAGCCTCCTATAGAACACACAGGGCCTCCTATAGGATACACAGTGTTCGGAAAAAAACACACAGTGAGGTGGAAGAAAGGTTAGAAATGATTGAGAAGAGTATGGAGGAGGTGAAATAAGCTTTGTGGCATCCTTTCTTGATTCTTGTGGTCCACCTGTAACCTGCAATGCATGTTAAAACTTAATTTTCTCTTCCTTTTTTTTCTGTTTTTTGAAAGACGACTAGGGTGCCTCCAGGAGGTTTTCACCCTAATTGCCTGCTTTGGGCACCTCCAAGGGAGGTTTTCACCCAGGGATCTTATTCTCTCTCTTTTTTTGTTTTTTTCGTCTCTGGGATGCCTCAAAAGAGGTTTTCAACCCAATGATAAGACTCAAGTGCCTCATGGAGGTTTTCACTTGAGCCCTTATTATTTTTCTTTTTTCTTTTTGCTTCTTTAGTAAATGGGTGGAGTGGAGGCTAAGACCTGCTCCATTACCAACACTATTTTATTCAGATCTTCAATGAACTCTTGCTTGGAGAGGGGCTTCTTGTAAATTTTCAACCTATGTCCATTGACAAGCATGGGGATGGCTTCCTCATCAATGGTTCTAATTAGAACTAAACCATTGTCATTGCATTTTTCCACAGTGTAAGGTCTCAGCCACCTTGTCCTTAGCTTGCCTTTGAAGTTTTTATACCTTGAGTCATAGAGTAGTGCCCAATCTCCCTCTTGGAATTGTTTCTCCCTGATAATTTGATCATGCCATATTTTCCTTTGAAGCTAGACTACCCCTGTGTGGAGAAGGGCCTGTAGTCTTTGTTCTTCCAATCCATTGAGCTGGAGTAGCCTTTCCCTCTGTGCATGGCTAAGGTCTAGGTCCAGCTGAGCTACCATCCTTAGTGTATTGTATTCAAATTATATTGACAACAAAGCCTTCTTCCCATAGTCCAGTTCATAGGGTGTGAACCCTATGGTGGTATTCCATGTTGTGTTGTAGGCCCAAGTGGCCTCAACTAGTCTATCCGCCCAATCTTTCCTGCTGCTGCTCACTACCTTGGTCAGAATTCCTTCCAAAGCTCTGTTAGTGACTTCCACTTGCCCATTGGCTTGTGGATGGTAAGGGGGGGAAGTCTTGTGCTTGATTTTATGATGTTTGAGCAGGTCTTCAATCAAATTGGAAGTGAACTAACTGCCTTGATCTATAACCAATTCTCTTGGATACCCAAACTTATAGAAGATGCTCTCTCTTAAAAGCTCAGCTACTTTTTCCTCTTTTGCTGCCTTGATTGCTTTTGTCTCTACCCATTTTATCAGATAATCAGTGCACACAATGATGTATTGCCTTTTTTTTAAGGAGGGTTGATAGGACCCACAAAGTCCATGCCCCACTTCTTAAATGGCTCAAAAGTCACTTGAGGTTGCATAGGCATCTCATCCTTTGGAGTAGGTTTCCCCATCCTTTGGCACTGATCACATTGGCTGGTATATCTCTTCACATATTGATGAAGAGTGGGCCAATAGTAACCTGCTTGCAAGATTTTTAAGGCAGTCCTTTTTGCTACAAAATGGCTTCCACAAGGCCCATCATGACATGTTAGGAGAATGTCAAAAAATTCCTCCTCCCTGACACATCTTCTCAAGATCTGATCTGGGCCAAGTTTTAAGAGATTACCCCCAATCCAAGTGAAAGGGGTGCCTTTCCTCACGATCTTGATCTTTTCTTTCGAGGATAGGTGTGGTGGGAACTATGCTAAAACCAAGTAATTTGCTATATCAGCAAACCATGGAGAGAGTACTGAGATAGAAAATAAGTGCTCATCTGGAATTTGATCGCCCACCATTCCTTCCTCACCTACAGGAAAATTTACTCTAGACAAAAAGTCAGAAACAACATTTTCTTTACCATGCTTATCAACAAGGGTTAAATCAAACTGCTGCAGTAAAAGCAACCATCTAATAATGCGAGCATTTACATCTGGTTTATTCATTAAATAACTAATTGCAGCATGATCAGTGTGTACAAAGGTTTGATAGCCTGTGATGTAATCTTTAAACTTATTTAAGGAATGCACTGCAGCTAGGAGTTCCTTCTTGGTGACCATGTAGTATAACTTTGCCTTTGACAAATTTTTAGTTATAAAGTATATGGCATAAGGTAACTTTTCATCAATCTACCCGAAGGCTGCTCCTATTTCTTTGTTTGAGGCATCTGTGTGAATGTGGAAAGGTAGGGCCCAGTTTGGGCCTCTCAAATTGGGGTAGTCACAAGTTTTTTTTTCAAGGTATCTAGGGCTTCTTGACAGTTTTCAGTCCATATGAACTCGACATATTTTCCCAAAAGACCAAACAATGGAGAGGCTAACTTACTAAAATCTTTAATGAATCTTCTGTAATATCTTGCTAAGCCTAGGAAACTTTGGACATCTCTCACCTTTTGAGGAGGTGAGATCCTTTGGATGATGGAAATTTTGTTGGGGTCCACCTACAATCCTTGTTGAGATATTGCATGACCTAGCACGGTCCCTTCAGTCATAAAAAATTCACATTTTTCTAGACTGAGGGACAGGTTCATTTCAATACACTTGTCCAAAACTTTCCCTAGGGTAGATAAATCTACTTGAAAGTTAGAACCATAAGGAGTAAATTCATCCATATATATTTCCACCACATCATGTACCAGTTCATAAAATATACTCAATACTGCTCTTTGGAAAGTGGCTGGAGCATTGCACAAACCAAAAGGAAGGACCTGGTATGCAAAGGTACCCCAAGGAAAAGTGAAAGTGGTCTTCTTTTGGTCTTCCGAGCTGATTTGAATCTGATTGTACGTGCTAAACCCATCTAGGAAGGAGAAAAACTTTTTCCCCACCGGACCATCTAACACTTTATCTATGAAAGGAGAAGGAAAATGGTCCTTTTTAGTGGCCTTTTTCATTTCCCAATAATCGACACAGATTATCCACTTACCATTTTTCTTTGGAACTAGCACCAAAGGAGAGACCCATTCACTGTCAGAGATGGGGTAGATGAATCCTGCATCAAGTAGTTTTTGAAATTCTTCCTTAACAATGTCTTTAAGCGCTGGATTCATCCTCCTTTGAGGCTGCCTGATTGGTTTGCAATCCTCCTTAATGTATATATTTATGAGTACATACTGAAGGGTGCACTCCCTTCATCTCCTTATAACTCCAGGCGAAGGAATCTAAATGTTTTCTTAATAAGCTGCACAATTCCTTCTCCTGGGAAGTGGATAGGGATGAGTTGATTTTCAAGGTTCGTTTTGGGCCGAACTCTATATTCTTAACACAGAGAGAGGTTGGGTCGGCCACACAGAGATCAGTTAGGGGATTGTCTTGGGTTTCTTTCACTAGATCTTCTAATGGAAAAATACTGGGGGGTGGATTCTGGATTAAATTTTCAATGATATCATCCTCATCTTGCGTTTCCCCCCATGACAGTTTCTATTGCACACAGTGGTGTAGAATAGGCTTCATCCTCATCCTCCTCCTCCAACCAGAGAGGTAGATCATATTCTAGAAAGGATTGGGCATGAAGGTATAGGATTAGCTGCTTGGACATATGCCCATTCTTGATGGTCATATTCCCAGCCCGACAACTGATGTAAGCATCGGCAGTGGCCAACCAGGGTCTTCCTAGGATGGGAGGATACCCAATGAGCTTTGTTTCGGCTGGAGAACTAAGAAATCAGCAGGGTACTCCCAAGAATCAATGGAGACCATCACATCCTCCATAATCCCTTCAGGGGTCACGGTGGAGTGGTCTGCTAGCTGTAGTACTGTCATGGTCTTTCTCAAAGAGCCTTGGAGGTTGAGTTTGAGCATGATGTCCTTTATCATCACATTAATGGTAGCTCCCAGATCAATCAAGGTATGTGGGACCATGGTGCCATTGATGTGGACATCAACTACTGGGCTTCCAATGTCTAGATATTTCGGTCAGATTACCTGCCCCAATATCAGGTCGGACAGTTGTCCTATGACAATGATGGTTGGGGCATCTCTCTTGCGCCTGCCTGGATGCCTGAAGCACTTCTCTTTGATCATCTTATTGTATATATGCACATCCTTTATGGCTTGGAGAAGTGGTATCATTACACATATCTGTTTCAATTCTCCTAGAAGTTCAGTTTCTTTTGGGGTGGGTTGTGTTGTCCTAGATAATCTCTCAAGAAAGGGTGGAATTTCTTTTGGTTTACTTTCCTCTTTATCTTCCTCAACCTCTTGAGGGGGAGGCTGGCTATTTGGGAGAACATTCCCAGATCGTAGGTTAATCTCCTGAATCTCCACTGCATAAGTTGGGCATGATGGTTCCCCACTATATACTTGTTGGGCCTGTCTATTATTCGGGTTCAGGTTTGGTTGAGCAGGCATTTGGGGTTGTCTTGGTGGAACAGGAGGCAATGGTTGTGGTTGAGTAGGTGGTGGAGGCAAAAGAGTGGGAGGAGAGTTGTTTTGGGACCTCCACCCCTGATGAGATGCATTCCACTAAGTTTGTGGTTGAGCATAGGATTGAAATGCATGAGTAGCTAGTTGGGCATGATATTGAGATGGATAGGACCAAGGAGGAGGTGTGGACTAGGAAGGATGAGTAGGGGGGCCCTAAGAAGGTATGGAAGTGGCTTGGTTGGGGTTGTAGTATGCTTGAGATGTCCCTTGCATCCCTTGTTGGTATGGTTTAGGTCCATGCATTATCCTTTGGTTCATGAAATAGAGTGGTCCAGTGGCTCCTTCGACCCCTTAGTATATATCTTTAAGTCCGGGAAAGGAAGGGCACTTATCTGTTGAATGATCTTCTTCACAGACTGAACAAACCTCTATGGAGTTCAATAGACATTCGTTCCTAGGATTCCTTCTGGTGCACCTAGGACAAAAAATGGCCAAAGCCCTCTCTGCTTCCTCTTGTTTCCTTTTGATATGCAAGGTATCCACTTACATGGCAAGAGTCTACAGCATCTCACTCTTGAAGTCTTCCAGCATGTGTCCAAGTTCGCCTTTTATGGATGAACTGGGTGAGGAGGTACTGGCTATGGATTGGCTCCCCTTACCTCTCTTTCTGGCTGCCCTAGAATGGTTTCTAAAAATAGTCTTTATGTCTTCATAAGGTAGTTGGTAGATGTCTCCCCTAGGCAGCAGATGGAGGGTGTCTAGAAGGTCTTCTGGAATTCCCCTGAGCAAGACCAACTTCAGCGATTCGGGGTCAAGTGTGCACCTGGCCCTTTTATAATTGAGTTGGAACCTCTCTTCATAATCTTCTAATGATTCATCACTTCCCATGGTCATTCGAAAGATTTCTTCCTTGGTGTCTTTTGACCTACAGTAGTCTCGATATTTTTTATTGAAGGCTTGCTACATCTAAGCCCAAGTTGTGATGCTATTGCTAGGTAACCCCATGAACCAGAGCAATGTTGCATCCTTGAGGGTAGAAGGGAATAGTTTCAACTTTTGCTCATCTTCTGCATAGTCATAGGTTCGACAAATAACAACAAACTCAAACAAGAAGGTGTCAGGATCTTCTGTAGTCAATCCATAGAAGTGACGTAGGGCTGAAGGGCTTATGTTTTTCGTTTTAGTGTCCCCATTGGTCTCTCGGATGGGAAAGGTACCCTCTACTCATTCTCCATTCCCCCTAGCATTTCTGTTTTCAACCATTGTCTCAAGAGGGATGTTTTCTTCTTCTTCTTCCCCTATAGGTTCTTCAAATATCTCTGGTTGTTCACCTAAAGGTTCTTCTTGAATACTGCCACCGAAGAAGAGAGAAGGGTGGCTATGTGATGTGGTGGGTAAGAATTTTCCTGAATTATCTCTGTTCCTACGAGGCATGAAAAGAAATATTTTGGTTGATTTTTGCTTTTTTCTATTTGTACCTACAAAACCGAAATTGATTGAACAAACAAATTGCAACTAACTAAAATGAACTTTCTGAAATGAAATTGCAGAACTGAAAAAGGAAAGCAAATGAAATGCAAAAAGGGAAATGACTAATCTACTCTTGCTGGAATGGAAATTGTAGAATTGAAATGGAAGCAAGGAAAGAGCTAATCTACTTTTGCTAGAATGGAAATTGAAGAATTAAAATGAAAGCAAGGAAATGGCTAATCTACTTTTGCTGGAATGGAAATTGTAGAATTGAAATGAAAGCAAGGAAATGTAGATATTGAAAGAAACAACTACTCTACTTTTGCTGAAATAAACTGCTTAGCAGAATGTTGCAGTAGGAAATAGAAGAAAAGCAGTAATCACACAATACTCTGATGCTTCCCCCGCAACGGTGCCAAAAAGTGGTGAGCACCAATATTGCAGCAATAATGCAGAAACTCGTGGGCTTCCTACTTTACTTTTATCAACCCAATAGTTTGTAACAAACTTGGTAGCGATGGTGCTGTATGCACAAGTACTAGTTCTTACTGCAGGCTGTCACTTGGTTAGCTAGCTCAAGATCACTAAGAGCTCAAGCCAACTTCTATGGATTCTAGAAGAAGCTCTAGATGTGATGAAAGAAAGGAAAGCTTACTCTACAGAGGCTACTCTACTTGCAGAAAGGAGAAAGAAGATTGAAATATAAAGTAAACCTAGCAAACCATACTTTTGTAGAAAGAGAGATAAAAACCATGAAATGAATTTCATTACTTAACCTAGGAAGTAAACAACATCTACTCAAGCTATTTCTAGAAGGAAATGAGAAAAAAACATCTTTTTGGATTTTTATGTATTTTTAGGTGAAATTGTCATGCATGTAATTTATTGGTTTGTGACTATGACAGTGACTAGGTGGCGATGGAGGACAACTTTGGAGTTTGCAGAGGTGTAGGAAGGTGTGAAGGGGTCCTAGGAGGTCTCTAGTGGCCTTCTGGAGGCTTTCCCTGCAATCGGACTTCAAAAATTCACCTATAGGAAAATCTATAGGAGGTCTACAGGAGGATGCCGAGAGTTGTTTTAGAGGTTTTGAAGGTGGGAAAGTAGGTGGAAAGGGAAGCTGAAGGCTAGAAGGATGTGTTAAGGTGTCTAGGGTTTATCAAGAAGGATTAGGAAAGAGAAATATGGTTGGACTTGTTCAAGGAAAGAAAGGAAAGTTTATGATAAAAGTGCAGAAAATTAAGACAGATTTGTGAGGGGATTTGGATGACCTGTGGAACAAGGATCAAAAGGAGATGGTGATGGCTGATTGGTTGAATTATTGTGAGTAGAGATTTACTGCAAGAGAACTAAAAATCGGGCTCTGAAATTAAGCAAACAAAGAAACTAACTACACTAAAAAATAGAATTGTTCATCAAGTTAGTCTAAATTCTGATCTAGGAAAGTACATGTTGAACAATGCTATATGGAAAGAAGGCATGGAAAGAAATTTATTGTAAAGATAGAAATTAGCATGATGAGATATATCTACAACAAAGCAATAACCTTCTAACAGGCTGCAACACTAGAAATCCTATGGCAAAGGCAAATTTGTGTTTTTTTGTGTGGCAGCAATAGGGTCTTGGCCTCAGTTCATGGTCCCAAAGGGAGGAAAAGAGGAAAAGGCTCAGTTGATGGCCTTTTTGTATCTTTTTCCTATCACTATTCAACCTGCTACAACAAACTGAGATGGAAACAACATTTTAAATCACCAAGAGCAACCTATTCTTAATCAAAAAAGAAATTTATCTAACAACAGTTAATTCGTAAAATGAAATGAAACATAAAAGACAAGAAAAGAGGAGCTTGGATGCTTGGATTGGGCCCTAATCCAAGGGCTTCATCCCTCTAATGTGACTCAGTGCTAGCTAAAAAACAATCTCATCTTCATTATCAAAATAACAGTAAGATTACATGAAACTGTCCACAAAAGTAAGCTCAAAGTAGAGTATAGCAGAATTGCAACAAAAGTTCAAAAAATTGACTAATATTCAACAACCTAATGAGGTCCTAGGCATCTCTACTTATAAAATTGGAGCTTCCAACAGCCCCCTTAAAATTAGGGAGGCTTGGCTCCCAAAACATGAGATAGACCGTAGCTATACTCGACTTGCTCAGCTGCCTCTTTGGTGCATTGATGTAGCTGCTTGTGCTCCGAGATTTCTGAAGGAGAATTTGAAGTAGGGAGTCATATATGAGGGGAACACCCTCCTATAAATCCTCTCCCTTGCCTTCTTTGAATATTTTCTACCAAATGTCCATTAAACCTTTGACTTTGTCTCCAAAATTGACCAAAAATCTGCATTAAGCACACATTAGACTTCAAGGCATAATGACCAACCCAACTCACTCTATTAGCATAAATATAACCAAAAACATGCAATAAAATAATGAGAATGGAGGATTAAGCTAAGTTAGGAGGCAAAATGAGCCCATATAATTACCCATTTATGGGGCTCATCACTAGCTTCATGATCCACTCGTATAGCTCAACCGGAAAGGAGCAGAAAAATATCTCGTTGATCTCTGTATACGTGTATCTATCCAACCATTGTTCCTTTATCAGTCATGGGTTTCTGTTCTCTTATGCCATGAATTCATGGATATTCCTATCCAACCAGTCTCTGATCTCATTCTTAGTTGGATTCCAGTGATACGAAATCACAAATCTCTTATGTAGATTTCGGTCTCAGCAACAGAACCATTTGTTAGCTTGAGGGGGCCTAACCTAGGTTCAATGTTAATTAGCTAAAAAAATCCCTACACTACTAGCACTTTCGGCATCAGCCCACAGAGCGTGGACCAAAGTCTCACTCGAAGCAGTATGGGGGAATGCTGGAACCAAGTTTCTACACCCTCAGATGGTTGTGATGTTGTTTGATTCCCTCTATCCCTGCCTTCGCACAAGTTGCTTCACTTTAGGGCTTGCAAGAAGATCCCTCTATTCTAGCCTTCAATACCTTCGTGAAAGACTACGATCGACCTTTGCGCAGCCCTAGCCTACTGCCCATGTACTTTTGCGCTGTTATGGCAGCATACCATGTAGATTCCAAAATTACTCTAAGTGTTTGACTTATATTGTTAGATAATTATAGTTAACACCACGTAAATAGATATTCATAAATGCGTTCAGTTATTCAATGTAAGCACATTCATTTGCGCATCATGTAAGCATAATAAGGAAATTCATATAAAACATATCAAGATGCACCAACAGAGCAAAGACACAGAAATTGCAGAATATCTCTCTTTATTAATATCTTCCAAGTGTTTACAAACTTTGTCCACCCTGTTCACATAGCTGTAGGGGTCCACACACTCAGCTGTAGACTTCTACCCTAGGCCCCTACACACTCAACTACAGAGCCTCTACCTATGTTACAAACCAAGACTTAGACTTCTAACTTCAGAGCTACGACTCTCTTACACGATTCATTATTTTTGTTTCTTCCAAAACTACTGAGAGCTTAGCTCTTTTTATACAATCTGATGGTTCTCGGACCGTGGGTAGGTCTCTTACAGCCGACTTTACTTTATAAAACTAAGGGAAGAATACCCTTTATGACACATGACACCTTTGTGCTCTGCGACCACAAAATGCGGAGTCTTTACAATTTTATTACAAAATTTGACTTAAACATGGGGTTTTAGCCCTAAAACTTCCTTTGGGGGATCCCGCTCCCAATAACATATATTATGGATGCGGTCTATTTCACTTTGAGTTTCCCAACCATAGGATGGAAATGGACATTCAAGGTTCCACTCATGTCCACATATACTATAAAATCCCGTGGGAATCTAATTTCCACACCCATTTCTATAAAATTTTCGAAGGAGTTATGCTACCCATCCACCAAGCTGTTTTTGGCAAAAGGGCCCCAAGATTGTTTGATGAGGCCAAAATTGATTTGATACCAATAGGCAAGTGGTTTGGAGAAGATATTTTTACCTATGTTCGAGTCTATGGAAGCCTAGCACTTCCCCATGTTCTCCCATTGTATGTCACGGATAAACTCCTTTCTAGGGAGATTTCCTATCAAACTGTAGGGGATGGGATAACAAAGACCCTAAAGGAATCCAAGAAATATCTTTGGCATACATTCCCCCTCCAATGCAGTGTTTATGATCTACATGATTTCAAGCATGCTACGCTTGGAATCGATAATATTACATGCTTAAAACTTGCTACCATTCCTGAAAGCCAGTTTGACCCTAACAAAGTTGCATAAAATTTCACTGCCCAAGTGAAAATTAGATAGTTCAGTCATGAAGATGATGAATACGATGACCTATTTGAATTTGCTGAACTATTTTCACAAGTGTAACATTTGGCCACGTTAAAACTGGATCCAGAAAGGCTATCCCAATTCCAACAATACAAAAGAAAAAGACTGCAAAATCTCCCTTTGGATCTATTGGGGATCCTTCAGCCGATTATTCAAGATGAGTAGGATTCAGAGCATAATTTAGAGCAAGAATCAGAAAAGGGATTAGAACAAGCTTCAGAGTAGAATTCAAGGCACAAATCATAACAAGGCTTAAAACAAGGTTCAGATCATAATTTAGAGCAGAAATCGGAACAAGTCTCAGAGAAGAACTCAGCGAAAAATTGAGAGAAGAGTTTAGAAAAGGATTTTGAACAGAAATCAGAATAATTTTCGAAGGATGTTGAAGTGGAAGATAAATCCATAGAAGTACATAATAATGAATCTCCGTTCAAGAAGCAAATGAAGCATGGAAATAATTTTATCAGCAAATTAGAGAACAACAAGGGGAAGAAGATGTTCAAATGGAGAAAACATTCAACACACCCCAGAACACTAGACAAAGCTCATTCATTGATAGGGCTACTAATAAATCTATCACTTCAGAGGAAGTTGAGATCATCGAGGCTTTCCCTTCATCTGAAATCATCTTCAAAGTGGAATAATCCATCCTCTTGATGTTTTTGACGGTCCCAAACATCGGGCTGTGGTGAAAAGACAAAGGAAAAGGAGAAGAAAAAAACCATCATCAATAGTCATTCCTGGTGATGAGCCTATGGATATAGTATGGAAGGATACTCCCATTGATCCTTCAGAGAATTTGACAAAATTGTCACAATTTGTAGGTGCTTATGCATCTGCTACGATTGACAAGGAAACTGAGGTTAGACAACTAGTCAGAGAGAAAGAAGAGAGAATCTAATAGTTAGAGTAGCAGTTGGAAGAAGAAAGACAAAGTATTGATCATCAAATAAAGACGCAAATGTCTCAACTACAATAGAGATTTGATCAATTAAGTCTCCAATATCAGGCAGAGATAAGCACTAAGGATGTCTAAATACAACAGCTCCAATTTTCACTTGATCAGTTGATAGACATCCTAAAGTGGAGGATTTTATAAAAGAAGCATTGGACTTAAATACTTTGTTATCAAGGCAACAAGCAACATTTTGTCAAAATCTGTTTATCATCAATCCATTATGTATTACAAGTGATTCACTGATGAATCAATCATCCGAACTAAGGATGACATTCAATTATATTGATGATAAAATATCGGGATTCATAACATGGAAGGATACTCTAGAGGGAAGAGCAGCAGATCTTCTAAGAATAAAGGAATCACACAAGGAAATCCTCTTTACTGATTGGGACATTTAGTTGAAACATGCATAAAGAGCAGTGTCTAGAGCAACCAATGCTGCAAATAATATCATTGAAATTATCAATAATAACCTGTACAATGCTAAACTTGATTCAAGAATTCCAACCTGGGAGTCTTCCTGATATCAAAGTCCTATAAAGGCGATGGAAAGAAACTTCAAAAGCAGGAGAAGAGGCAATTAAACAGTCGAACAAAATCAACTTAGGAGTGTATTAGAAATATCTAGTGAAGCCACACAGTCAGTGGCTAATGCTACACTGACTTACTAACTCATCGACCCACATGCTTCCTACTCTTTTAGATGCAATGTATATAGGAAAGCTATGCATGAGGATAGGTCAAAATCCTGAATTTATGATCCGAATTGGATCCTTAAACATTTCCATAACTGTTTCAAATTATGTTAGGCTTCAAAATCTTATGAATGACAATCTTATCAGAGATGACCTTTGAACAATGGCAATTTGTGGCTATCATGGAACAACGAGGACCCTCGGTCAAAGAACGCTGACCGTTGGCCCATGGATACCACGCATGGATGAAAATTGGCAATCGGAAGCTCAGATCCAAAAACAAAGGTAGTTTATACGTGATTATCACAATATCGTAGGGAAAAACTCTCATTGAAGGAAAGCCCCGAGCACTCGGTCACGAGGAAAACAAGAAACTATGTGGAAACCATCAGAAGGCGGGTCCCGTGCCCAAAATTGGTAAGATATCGCGTGCACTTCGAGTGGTAAGCGGGTTTGGCCGAGTTCAACATGATGCCACACACCGGGTGACATGCGTCCAATGGATGTGAGAGAAAACCACTTACATCGCGTGAGTAATGGTCAAGCAACTTACCCGCATGATATAGAAAGATACTGTAGGATCTGGAGGCTCCAAATCAACAACAGAGAGTCAACTCGATGGAAGACTAGATTTGACGGGGAAATAGACTGAGGTACATGAGATTTGAGGTCCGACATGACCAATGAGTTGGTAGAGGAACGGTTTCATGGGAAATCTTGGAGCAACGGAAATAATGGCCGTTCAAAAGAGAACTGACACTCAGTTCGTGAGGAAACAGGTGGCCACCTCTCTGTGAAGCGTTACAGTGATGATGACGCAGAGTAGGGAAATTCCAGCAAATAGAGGTAGGAGATCCAGAGAGTTGGGAAGTAGAAACGAATAGTCAGGGAGCAGATTGGCTTTAAGCCATGAAGAGACAGAGACAACGGAGGAGGAGAAGAATCAGTAAAAGAGAACAAAGAGAGAGAGAAGCAAAACTTGCAGAGAACAGAGAAGTCGAGCTAACCTGCAGAGCAAATGCAACATCGAGCAGGCAGAGATAGAGACAGAGAGAGTCTAAGAGTCTGTGAACTCCAAAAAAGGCTTGAGAGGTTCAAGCAACTCCTCTGTGTATACCTGTCAGGTATTGAGTACCAAATTGGACTCATACCACTAAGACCAGTCGAGGCCGAGATTCAGTAAGGGGAGTCTGTGTACTCTAGAGACTTGAGGGATCCAAATACAATCCTACTGATCATTCCCTGTTAAGTGAGACTCAAATTGAGCTCCTTATTGTAAAATCTCTGCTTTAAGACACAATAGAAAAGGCAACCACTGAAGGTTGGACCAAGAGAAGTAGCCCAGGAGGATTGGGTGAACTCCTTATTAAATTTGTTGTGTTTATGTGTTTTCTTATCATGTTCTCTTACTATCTTCATGCCTGTGGAATTCGCAATCTTATCGATCCGTTGCATAAGATAACATAGGCACACCCTAGCACTTAAGTCTGTAATACCTTCATTAATTAACTGAGATCATTCACGAGTGATTTCAGATCAAGTGGTATCAAAGCTTCTAGGTTGTTTAAGGTTAGACAAGCTTGTGCTGGATTTTTCTATTGAATGTTAACTAGATCAAAGCTTAAATTAGGAGAAGGAGAGTTGGTCGAAACTAACTTGGAAATTGGAAGAGTCTATCCTTAGAAGAAAATGTCAAAAGAAAGTCCCTTGGGACCAGATCCCCAATTTATAGATAGTTTCATGGCCATGAGGTCCATGGTAGAGGAAATGTATAGGGACTTTAGGAAACATAAAGATGAAGATTCATCAGGCTCCAAACAAGATAAAGGGGAAGAAGAATCTCTCCTCCATGACCACTCAAAAGGCAAAGGGAAAGAAGAAAACTTTCTCACACCTCCTAATAGCCCTGAACATAAAAGGAAGACATCTTTGATTAAATTAGATGTTAAATTTGACTTACCAATACATGATGGAGAGTTAAATGCAGAGAAGCTAGATAATTGGATCAGACAAATTGATGTTTATTGCAAAGTGCAGAGTATCGACTCAGACAAGAGTAAGATTCAATTGGCTAGCGTACGCCTCGGAGGCACTGCCTTGGTATGGTGGGAAGGTAGGACACAAGATGACATGAAGAAACATGGTAAGATTCTTTCTTTTTGGAGTGAATTTGTTTTTGCAATCAAAAAGCAGTTCTATCCACTAGCTCACATACAAAAAGCCATGATGAGCTGGTAAACTATTCGCCAATTGAAAGGGAAAAGTGTACAAGGTTACACCCAAGAATTTAGGAAAAGAGCTTTGATTCTAGGAATTTCATTAGACTCACCTGAGACTCTGTTGAAGTACATAGGTGGTCTACAAAGCTACATGAGGCACAATATCCTCATGTTTAATCCCACTAGTATAGATGAGGTATCTGTTCAAGCTACTCATCTAGAAGCTAGAGGAAAGAATGGGAACCCAAAAGTTGGAGGAGCATCCAAGCCCATTGCAAGCAAGAATAAGGAGAAAAGAAAATAGAAATGGAAAGAGAGGAAGGCCAACACTGCACAGAAAAGAAAGTCTTCAAGCACTCATTGTAAGAAGGATGGGCATGATGATGAGCACTGTTGGATTCTGCATCCGGAGATGAGACCTACGAAGTTCGAGGGAAGGAAGAAGAAGATTGCTGCAGCTATTCGAAAGATTTGGGGTTGGACTTAGGAGATGAAGCAACCATTGCCGCCACAGGTATAAAAGGTAAAAATTCTGAAGCATCTACTAGTAATTCTGCACAATCTATTAATGATGAAGAAAATGAGAGAAAAAGACATGAGCTTTTCCATATTCGAGTTATTTCCAAACATCAAAAGATTGATACTTTGTTTGATAGTGGCTCACAAGTAAATTTAATTTTTGAAGCAACTGTAAAGAAGTTGGGATTACTAACAACACCTCACAATAAACCATACCCATTAGGTTGGTTAAGTGATAAAGCACAACTACAAGTGGCTAGACAATGAAAACTTAAGTTTTCTTTTGGGTCAGCATTTCTAGATGAGGTTGAGTTAGATATAGTTCCTTTGGATATATGTGGAATTATTTTGGGAAGTCCCTACTTGTATGATAGAAAAAGCTATTTTATATAGAGGTGAGAACAAGTATCTACTTGTTAAAGATGGAATCAAATACTTTGTAAGAGCTCATAAGCTCAAGAATAATTATACTCTCATAAACTCAGGGCAGATGAATCGAATAGTAAATTCATGCAAACAATTTTTACTGATGGTTGTAAAGGAAAAGAAACCTGATAAAACCAATGTATTTGAGAGCTGTGATGCTAAGCAACAAGCTGATTTATAAAAAGTTGTTTTAGAATATAATATCTTGTTTTAAGAACCTAAAGGTCTACCACCCAAAAAGGAAATAGTGCATGATATTAATTTGCAGCAAGATGCTCCATTGCCTAACATCAGAATGTACAGGTTGTCCGCTTTAGAGAATGCAGAAATCAAGAAGCAGGTGCAGGAGTTGCTCGAGAAGGGGTTCATCAGACCTAGCACATCACCATGTGGGTTTCCAATCGTTTTGGTGAGAAAGAAAGATGGCTCGTGGAGAATGTGCATTGATTACCAAGCACTGAATAAGATAACAATAAAAAATAGTTATCCCCTTCCTTGCATAGATGATCTATTAGATCAATTAAAAGAAGCTTTTTATTTTTCCAAGTTAGACTTGCATAGTGGATATCATCAAGTTAGAGTTGCAGAACAAGATGCATGGAAGACTGCTTTCAAAACAAAGCAGGGATTGTATGAGTGGCTGGTTATGCCTTTTGGCTTAACTAATGCTCCTACTACTTTCATGAGAATAATGAATGATGTACTCAGACCTTTTCTTGATGATTTTGTTATTGCATATCTGGATGACATTCTTATATTGAGCAAAACATGGGAAGAACATCTAAAGCATGTTAAGCATACACTAGATGTTTTGAAAAGAGAAAAACCTTATGTTAAACTCTCAAAATGTGAATTTGGCAAAACATCTTTGAATTATTTGGGTCATATAGTAGGGGGTGGTGAATTAAAGATAGATCCCTCTAAGGTGGAACTCATTGTAAACTGGCCTAAACCCAAATCTTCTATAGAAGATAGAAGCTTCTTAGGAGCAACACAATATTGGAGAAAGTTCATTTATAACTTTTCCTTAATTGCAGCTCCCTTACATTCCTTAACATGATTGAACAAGGTGTTTCAGTGGGGAGGCAAACAACAAAAAGCCTTCGACACCTTGAAAGAAAAGATTTGTACAACACTAGTACTAGCACTTCCTAATCTTCAAAAACCATTTTAGATCCAAACGGATGCCAATGACTATGCCATGGGAGCAATGTTGATACTACACAGTAAACCCACATGTTATCATTCTAAGATATTTAATTTTGTAGTAGTTAACTATCCCACATATGATAAAGAATTGTATGCATTAGTACAAAATGTGAAAAGGTGGAAACATTACTTAATGGGTAAAGAGACAGTTATACATACTGATCATCAACCACTTCAATATCTACACTCCCAAACTAAGTTGCAACAATCAAGACACTATATATGGATGGGTTTTCTACAACAGTTTCATTTAGTCATTAGATATAAAAAGGGCATACACAATAAAGTTGCAGATATGTTATATAGACCTATTATAAATGCATCCGCTATACTTAAGAATAATTTAGCATTGCATGAGAGCTACATTGAACAATATGCTCAAGATATAGATTTTAAAGATGTATATGAAACTTTAAGACATGGAAAACGAGTAGAAGAATTGGATTATCACATTAAGGACCAACTCTTGCATCATTGTGGGAAGCTATGCATTCGACAAACTAAAAGAGTAAAGATAATTTAGGAAGCACACACTTCTTTAATATCAGGTCACTTTGGTGTAAGTAAAATGGTTGAACAGCTACAAAGATTTTGTTATTGGCCAAAAATGAATGATACGGTTTCTAGATATGTAAGAGGGTGTACCATGTGTGCTAAAAGCAAACCCAACAATAGAAAACTAGGCTTGTACACTCCACTGCCAGTTCCTTCTCATCATTGGGAAAGTGTTTCCATGGACTTTGTTGGAGCACTGCCTAAATCTAGGAAAGGTCATGACTATTTATATGTTGTTGTGGATAGGTTCAACAAAATGTGTATTTTGATACCTTGTAATAAACAGATTACAGCTGAACAAACTACATAGTTGTTATTTTAGCATGTATGGGTTCATTTTGGATTACCCACTTCCATTGTATTTGATTGAGACACCCGTTTTGTTGGGAAGTTTTGGTCGACTCTGTGGGAATTGATGGACACCAAACTAAAGAAAAGCACAGCCTTTCATCCACAAACAGATGGCTAGATAGAAGTGGTCAACAGGACAGTGATCTAATTGCTCATAGGCTATTGCAGCAAGCATGCCAAACTTTGGAATGAAAATTTGTGTTATGTGAAGCATGCTTACAACCGAGCAAAACATTCTTCTACACATAGATCTCCTTTCGAGACATGCTTTTGTTTCACACCAAGGTATCCCTTGGATTTTGTCTTTGGAAAAGACATAGCAGTTGATGGATATAGTGATGTGGACAAGGCAACCAAGTTCATTGAACAAATCCAAGAGATTCACCAGGTAGTACAAGAACAACTGGAAAAGATCCAAGCCAAATATAAGGCAAGGCATGACAAGCATCGGATGGAGCATAGTTTCCAAGTTGGTGATCAAGTCTGGTTGCATATTAGCAAGGAAAAAATGCAAGGTGAAGGTAAAAAGCTAAAGCCAATAAGGTATGGAACTTTCAAGATACTTGAGAAAATTGGTGAGAATGCTTTTCACCTTGATTTACCAGCTTACATGCACATCTACTCAGTCGTTAATGCAGACAACTTGAGAATATTTGAACCTTCATTAATTGAAGATCCTGAAGAGAAGAGTCAATTACCTTCTATTGATGATCTATTACCTGAATATCTCAATGAATTACAGGAAGACACAGTTCTGGACAAGAAGGTGAGGACAATGCGCAGGGGAGATGTTGAGTACCTTAGGATTGGACACAAGGGTTCAAAGCCAAGCAGTGAAAAATGGATAGATATTGGACAAGTGAGATAGCTATACCCTCACTTAGTCGATGCTTGAAAACCAGCTTTTGGTGGTCCAAAATCTTTTTCAGTGGGAAGTTCATGATCCGAATTGGATCCTTAAACATTTCCATGACTGTTTCAAATTATGTTAGGCTTCAAAATCTTATGAATGACGAGCTTATTAGAGATGACCTATGGAAAATGGCAATTTGTGGCCAGCACAGAACAACGAGGACCCTCGGTCAAAGCGCACTGACTGTTAGCCCATGGAGACTGCGCATGGACGCAAATTGGAAATTGGAAGCCCAGATCTAAAAACAGAGATAGTTTCTAATACACCATTAGCGCAATATCGCAGGGCAAAACTCTTACTGAAGGAAAGCCCTGAGCGCTCGGTCACGAGGAAAACAGGAAACCATGCGGAAACCCTCAGAAGGTGGGTCCCATGCCCAAAGCCGGTAGGATATCGCATGCCCTTCGAGCGGTAAGCGGGTTTGGCCGAGTTCAGCACAATGCCACATGCCGGGTGACACGCATCCAGTGGATGTGAGAGAAAACCGCTTACATTGCGTGAGTAGCGGTCGAGAAACTTACCCACATGATATAAATGGAGACCGTAGGATCTGGAGGCTCCATATCAATGGTGGAGAATCAACCCGATGGAAGATTGGATTTGACGGGGAAATAGACTGAGGTACATGAGATTTGAGGTCCAACATGACCAATGAGTTGGCAGAGGAATGGTTTCACAGGCAATCTTGGAGCAACGGAAATAACAACCATTCAAAGAGAATTGACACTTAGTTCATGAGGAAACAGGTGGCCACCTCTCTGTGAAGCGTATCAATGATGATGACGCAGAGTAGGGGAATTCCAGTGAATAGAGGTAGGAGATCTAAAGAGTCGGGAAGCAGAAATGGACAGTCAGGGAGCAGATTGGCCTTAAGCCATGAAGAGACAGAGACAATGAAGGAGGAGAAGAAGTAGTAAAAGAGAACAAAGAGAGAGAGGATCAAAACTTGTAGAGAACAGAGAAGCCAAGCTGACCTGCAAAGCAAAGTTAGCATCGAGTAGACAGAGACAGAGACAGAGAGAGTGAGAGTCTGTGAACTCCAAAAAAGGCTTGAGAGGTTCAAGCAACTCCCTTGTGTATACCTGTCAGGTGTTGAGTACAAAATTGGACTCATACCACTGAGACCAGTCGAGGTCGAGATTCAGTAAGGGGAGTCTGTGTACTCTAGAGACTTGGGGGATCCAAATACAATTCTACTGATCATTCTCTGTTAAGTGAGACTCAAATTGAGCTCCTTATTGTAAAATCTCTTCTTTAAGACATAATAGAAAAGGCCACCACTGAAGGCTAGACTAGGAGATGTAGCCAAGGGGATTGGGTGAAATCCTTATTAAATTTATTGTGTTTATGTGTTTGCTTATCATGTTCTCTTATTGTCTTAGTGCCTGTTTCGCAATCTTATCAATCCGTTGCATAAAATAACATAGGCACACCCCAGCACTTGAGTATGTAATACATTCAGTAATTAACTGAGATCATTCACGAATGATTTCAGATCAAGTTATGGAAATGATGGATATTTACAATCTCAGATAGAAAATTAAAGAGTAGACATAATTGCATTCTTGAAGCTCATCATTTCAACAATTTCTATTTCTGTATTTTTGTCATTTATTTTAAGGAGAGGTTTTTTAACCTCCCGAGAACTTTCATGTAATGCCTATTTTTATACTTAATTTTTATTATATAAACCCTTTCATGTTTGTTATCACTAAAAAAAGAATTTCTAAAATTCTGGACAATTGGTATGATTCCAAAGTTTTATGTTAGTATTGGTCAAATCATTTTATTTGTTTTGTTTAAGGAATCTAAATCATAGAATGGAGTCTTGTTTCCATTATCAAATAAGGTCAACAATATTGTTTTACCTATCATTGATCCCACATTATTTCAAAAGTGTCATGTGTTAAGGTTGTTTCAAAATTGACACGCGCTACGAAATTGCCTAGGAGTTTTTGTAGCGCAAAACTCAGAAAATATGCTATGTGCGCTATGAAATCGGGGATTCGTAGTTAGGATTTTTCGTAGCACAAAACCTAGAATTTGCACTGGATGCGCTACGAAATTAAAGATTCATGCCAAATCTTGTCTAGCTGTCAAATATATCAAAATCCGTTAATGTTTCATCATCAGGTGTCAGTCCATGAACCTCACTTATCACATGCAGCCATTCACTCTCATCATTAGATTCATTAAGGGTTTTGTATACGCTCTTTTCAAATTTCAAAAAGGGTAAGGTAAGGTGAATTGATCTTGGTATTTTTTGTGTTACTTTCATGAATAAGAGACATTTGGTAAGCTCAGTGATGACATTCACCAGAATTCTTTGAAAGCTCAAGTGAGGCAGTTCTCCATTTCAACTCAAGTGAGGCAGTGTTCAAACTAAGACATTGCAAGTTCTTTCAAGTCTCCTTACAGGGGTCTCATAGAAATGTCTGAAGAAAAGAAAAATCATAGATCAGTCCGGTGTCTTAGAGCTGAGCCTGAAGGCTTAGATGTTCTCACAAGGAATAGAGAGGTTGAAGACGCATTCAAGTAGGTGGGCTACTGGAGGTTCTATGAAAAGCTTCAGGGAGGTCACATTCAAGTAACCAAGGATTTTGCCTTTAATTTCACCAGTTTAAATACAAAGGTTGGAGTGCTAGAAATACTAGTTTCTCATGAGGTTATATCTATAGTCACAGGGATCCCTAGAGGCTAGGTGATATGGTTTAAGAACTTCAAATTTGAAATGGCACCTTGCAAGGAATTTTTGAAGCCAGAATACATAGACTCATACTTAACCAAATAAGTGCCCAGAAGCTATGTAAAAGATTCATATTCCAACTTACTTTCATGCATCCAAAGATATTTTACCTGTGAAGGGAGGTACCATAAGGTGTACTCTTACCATTTATGCTTCTATTACATTTCACTAGAAAAATATCTCTAGACCTTCCTTTTTATTTGTTTTGTAGCTTAGGCAAGATGTCTTATAAGATTCAATTAAAGAAATAAGGTTGTGAAACCTCATTGTTCCATCACAGTTTGATCAAATTAATTGTTTTACATGAGCTTCAGAAGATAGGTAGAGAATGGGCTGCTTTCTTGTTTATGACATGCTTTAGAACTGAAATAGGGAAATATCTTCACCAGTAGTAAGTCATCAGGAGGAAGCAAGATCAAGTAGGTTTGTGAAATTGAAATCCAAAAAGCAGGTGAAGGAGCCTATGACACCACTAATGGTTCAAGACACCCCTCAACAGTCACAGAAGAAGAAAGTTCAGATCAAGGAAGTGGTACAAGAGCATTCTATTGATAAAACAGTCCAAAGAAGAGTAACCAGAAGTCAATTATCCAAGTAAACGGGGAAAAAAGTGATTATTGATGAAAGCCCAACTTCAAAGGGAAGTTTGAATGATCTCCTCTAGGCTATCGACATAGAAGAGTCCTCGCTGGTCTAAGCAGACTTATTTGAATCAAGAAAGAAGAAAACAAAAAGAGTCAAATGTTCTAAAAAACTCCAATTTGATGACCAGGTCTTAGAGTTTGTTTTCAAGCCAAGAAGGCCTATGACTAGACATTTAAGAAGGTTACAAGAGGCAGAGCCAGAGGTAAGTGAGATAGGGGAGGTAGCAAAGTTCCTTGAAGAGCTTGTGGTCCCATTAGTACAATCATCACTAGTGCACAAAGATGACAGAAACAAGGAAATTATCACTCATGAAGAAGAATGTAGTTATGAGGAGGTAAAAAAGAAATTAGTGTCTGCCAATCTTGAGATTTCCCAACTCAAGAAAAGGGCAAGGAAACATGTAGTTGAAAGAGAAAATTTCAAAAGAGTAAAAGCTAGTTGGGAAGATGGAAAGGTTCCAAGATATGAAGTAGTGGGCAGTCATTCTCAATATTTCATTTGGAATGTCCCTACAATAAAGGAGGAAAGATATATTACAAGGATCAATGGTAAATTAAGAACTAAAATCTAGATGATGAAAAGACAAATTGAAGATTTGAAGATTCAACTAAGTGAACCTGAAGGACATCCTTAGCATAAATGAACCAAAAAGTAAGTGAAGAGGTTTTGACACAATTTTGATGTGAAACTTACCTTTTTGAAGATTGAAGATTGTTTTTGGATGGGCAATGTCAGTTTTGTATGGCTCATTAGCATATGGTCAAACCATTAAAAATCCCAAGAATGACAAAAAACTGTGTGTTTTTGATTCACACAGTAGTTTCGTATCGCGTTACGAAACTGATGAAGGTGACATATAATGCATAACAGTTTCGTAAAGCGCTTCGAAACCACTGTAGCTACCAATTTTGTTTTTGTGGGTCAATATTGAAATGAAAGGGGGATTATTTTGAAAGTATGCTACTGTAGAGACATAAGAAGATCACCTAAGAAGTTTTGAACCTTAAGCAAAGGAAAATTCAAGAAATGAGAGACATATAAAAACCCCAAACCTTGTGCTACAAAAATAGTAGTCATTTCATAGCTCAGACAGTTTGTCAGGTTTCAGGCAGCATTCAAGAGGTTTTTGTCTTGGCACGAGTATAGGAGTAGGATCTGTAGTTAACTCAATGCATCACATGTGATTAAAGGAGACAATATGGTTAGCAGACTTCGAAGAATCTCCTTGGAGACAAAATAGAAATACTAGGGCAGTTTCCTAATATCAAGGAATAGTCAAAGGAAAAGCAATCAAAGGCCAACATGGAGTTTAAAGTCATCACTTAAGCGAAATTTGAAGAGGGAAAGTTGTCAAAGAACAATTTTACTTCATAGTCAAGGTTGTTGCCAACATAATAAGGAGTTACAATCCTAGTTGTATTAGGTCTCTAGGACTGTTAGTTAACAACTACTTGTAATTAATAGTTTCTTTAAGTATCAATAGGTGTCAGGTCAAGTAAAATTCGATTTCCCCTCATGCTGGAGGAAGGAATCCAAGATTGTAATGAAATCTATATATATCAAGAGATGTAATGCACCAAGGGTTGGAAATTTTTGAGAAAAACATTCATATTGTGTCAATGTAGAAGACTATGTTTTTATGTAATACAGATTTTGGCTTTACTACTCGGGATTAAGAAGAGAGTTCAATGCTTGATTGTCTTATGGTTTTCCTCATTTCCTAACTTGCAGTGGTATGAATGTATGTTACTTATAACTCATTGGCTATGCTCTAGCTTCCTTCATACATTTGTAGACTATGTTTCCTACATGTTCTTATGTGCTACTAATATATTGAACTCTTGATTCCCTGAATTCCATGGTAATCTAATGTTGTTTTCATACTAAACATTTTCTGACTCCATAAGCCCAATGGATGTTTATTGATTGTGTTCAACCATTCATATTCCTTTACTTGTTTCATAGAGTTAGCCAACTAATATTTTACTAAAATATTTAACCTAGTGAGAGAGCCCTCTTAGGTCGGGGAGGCTAAGCCTCAGTTAAAAGTTGGTTTGAAATAGTTACTCAAGGTCTTCCTAGTCAGCAGCCTATCAGGAGAAGGTTTTGTGATAACAATGTCTATGAAGAAAGGGTCCCCAAATTTTAGAAAGAAAAACTTTATAAGCGTACACTACTTGTACTTTTAAAGTTTGTCTTAGTAGAACGACCAGATTAGAGTCCTAAAGTTTTGTGAAGAGGGCTTTGGAAGTTTGCACTTTTGTACTATTGAAACCATCTTAATGAAAAATATTGGACTAGAGCTATTTATTTCATGAGCAGAGTCATATACATTGGGTACTTTTATCATTGTATATATGTTTTGTTTATGAATTAATAGTCGTTCCTCTTTGTATTATTTGTTATATGTATCGCTTTTAATGGAGTTCTGTATTAATTCACTTCTGAACATGCTTGAATTGTCATCCTTAATACATATATAAATGATATTTAATGCGATATGTGTTTCAACAATTATTTTGATTAACTATTTAATCAAAATAATTATCTTAAAATCTTTTCATTTTTGTAAGTGTTTGATCAATATTTTTTTATCACACAATAAGGATAATTATTCTAGATCGCATAATCATATGTAAACCCTAGGTAATAGATAGATTAATATACAAGTATTCTAGTGTTTAAACCACTCCATCTATCACGTAGTTTTTGGTCATAAACACTCTATCCATCCTATCACATTTTTATTGGGAAACTGGTCCCATTATATCCAATCGGAACCACTATTTGAAACAGATAAGGGACGATATTCAAGTCCCTGACCAGGTGGTTTTCCCCCACATTGTTGTAGTGATTTTCGAGGCATCAAAATTTTGGCGCTAGAAGGAGGGCCATCAACTGTGAATGGAAAATAGAACTCAATCTAAATTAAAAATCCATTCCAAGAGTCACTCCGCCTCATGATCACCTCCAACTTCTAGATATTCATCCAAAACTCCTATTTCTAGACCAGAAGTTGAGAAATCACCTCCTAAATCTCATAGTGCATTTTCTGAAGCACCTTCTTCAGATTATAATCCTGAATCACCTGAGGTATAGACTTTAATAAAGAAATTAGGAGAAATCTCTAATTAAGCAGAAAAGTCTGTGCCATCTGAAGCTTCTGAAAGAAGTGAAACTTCTATTTTACAACCTGTTCATGAGCCTCATCATTGGATAATTATATGGGCCTTAATTCACCTCTTAGCTTAGTCAAACGATCTTTTCACACAACTTATTACTTTTTTATATTATATTTTGTTTATGAGATGAGTTAGAGTTGGATATTATGCCTAGTGGACTAATATGCATTAAATGCAAGATTGAAGGGGAAAATCAAGGAATTTTTGCAAATACTAAGGTTAAAAGTCGAATGGAACAAGGGAGAGGGATTGTAGGAGGTAAATCCTCCTCATTTAATTATCCCCAATTCAAATATTCCTCCATCCATCCCACCAGCTCGGAGTGCAAGCAGCCAATCCATGAGGATTAGAAGGCAGTTGAGCAAGTGAGAGACAAAGAGCTAGTTTATCTCGAGTTCGGGAGCTGAGCCTCCATGATTTTAAGGAAGTCATTGGGCACTTAAATTGTATAAGTAGAGAGGCCTAGAGCCTCATTAGGATTCAGATTTTGGTTGTAAAACTCTAAGCTATTTTCGAGCTCCAAACTTGTGAAAGTTTTATTGATGTAATTTTTTGTTTTGGTAATAAGAATGAGTTTTGTTTTGAGTGAGCGCTAAGTTAACTCAGAGGGTTGAAGCTCTTGTGTTAGGGCCCAACCCTAGAAGCCAAGGCTCCTCTTTCTTGTAAATGTATGTTTAGTGTAGTTTCATAGCTTCATTGTTAATTTTCTTTTAGATGCATTTCCATTAAAAGTAGTGTAGATTGGATTGGTTGTTTATTAGTTTGCTTCCATTTGTGCCTTACTGTAGTAGTAGGTTAGCAAGGATAAAAAGAGAACCATAAGGTTTTTAATAGGTGTCTCAGCCTCACTTCCTCCCTCTGGGATCATGACTTGAGGGAGGGACCCTTAAGCAACCCCAAAAACACAGATTTCTATTTCTTTTATGAGCTTTGGAGTTTTCTGTCTTTAAATTATTATTTGGTCAGTTTTGCAAGGTAGGACTCTATTGTCATCTTTTTCATCTTCATTTTTGCAATAGATCTCATCCATGCTTTCATGCCTTTCAGAAACTTTCCTCATGCATAATGTAGGCAATTAGTTCATTAATTCTGCTTTTCTAGTTTATGAGAATGTTTATTGTTTACATAGCTTTTTGGAAGATATACATGTTTTATGTAGATTAGGTGCTTTAGGAGGAGACTAAGACTTCATAGCCAACAGACACCTTCTACTCCATCCACCTTAGCCATCCCTTATTTTCACCATCACCTTCACTAGTTTTCATCATTTTTCATAGAAATTCTTCCAAGCACATTGAGCGAATCCAACCATCTCCTATCTTTTTTGTTGACTTCTGAGTGATCCTAGAGCTTCTCCCACTCCATTCCACCCATCAAAAACCTTTCCTAAGCCTTCCATTACCTCCAAACCTCACATTTTTTTGGACCCTATATTAGGTTGGGAAAACCTACCTATGGTTTTCGGTCCATGGTTTTGGACGCGATGGTTTTCGGTCCATGGTATTGGATGCTTCGGCATGT
>APFE030285707.1:1002-23374 GCA_000404065.3 Pinus taeda
GCACAAGCTCTAATATTTGTTTCGTCCTCTTACCTCCAGAGGGGAAACTCACTCGATTCTGCTTCCCATATACACAATTTTCACAAGAATCAAAATCCAGAGAGCTATTACTCATACCTTCTACCATACCTTTACCATGAAGTATTCGAAGGCCCTTCTCTCCAATATGTCTAAGCTTTTGATGCCACAACATGGTCTTCTCTCCAGAGACCACTAGATTTTCTGCTCCATTTTCAGGAACCATAGAACTATGCACCCATCAACAATAGTGCTACCTTGCAGCTTGTACAGAGTTCCAATTTGAACTCCCCGCATCAATACCAGTGCTCCTTGAACCATCTTGCAGTTATCCTTCTCAAACACTGTCTTTACACCTGCATCATCCAACTTGCTTACAGAAATCAGATTTCTGGCCAACGCAGGAATATGCAGAACACCCGGAAGGGTTCTAACCCTTCCACCTTGCAACTTCAACTTTACTTTTCCGCGACCAATGATTCTAGCCTTCCTATCATCTCCTAAGAAGACATCACCACCATCGTATTTCTCATACTCGCAGAACCCCTCTCTATGGGGAGTGAAGTGAAAGGATGCACCTGAGTCAATCAACCATGCCTCATGATCTACATGTGTACTTGAAGAAGCCAAGTACACATCCCCACCTTCATCTGAGGTGATTTTCGCCTCTGCAGAAGGAGCATCATCAAATCCCTTTCCTTTATCAAGAGCTTTAGATTTACACTCCCTTCTGAAGTGCCCTTCCTTTCCGCATTTCCAGCACACCACCTTTGTAGGTTTTCCTGGAGATTTAGATCTCCCTCTAGATTTAGATCTCCCACTCGATGACTTATTTTTGTTTATATTCTGGGACCATCCTCGTACAGACAAGGCATCACCATTCTGGTTGTCCATATTTTTCATCTGATCTCCTCTGTCAGCAAGGCTGAGACTATTTCATCAAACTGCAAAGCAGGTGCATTCCTACCTATTGCAATAACCAGACTATCCCATGAATCTGGTAGAGAACACAACAAACTGATGCACTTATCTTCATCTGAAATTTTAATATCAACAGATGATAACTGACTTACCACAGTATTAAACGCATTCAAATGCTCTGTCACCGATTCTCCATCTTTCATCCTCAGGTTATACAGCTTTTTCCGCAGAAACAGTTTATTCACGAGAGACTTAGATTGGTACAAAGTCCCTATCTTGTCCCACAATCGCCATAGCTTCCCCTGATACATTCAGCGATACTGAATCTGAGACACACAATCGTATTGTGCTCTTTGCCTTTCGATCCAACTTCTTCCATTCTTCATCAGTCACTCCCGTTGGTTTAGTACCCAGATCTACCGCGATCCACTGATCTTTATCCACCAACAGATCCTCCATCTTGAGTTTCCACAACTCAAAACTCTAACCATTGAACTTCTCAATCTCTATATTTTCGTTTCTCGCCATCTTCTTTCACCACCAGAATCGATCTCGCAGATCTCCCACTGAACAGGGTCTACCATAGGCTCGAGTGAAACCCCTCAGCAACAAAGGCGTCCCCTTGAAGCCAAAACAGTTCTGATACCAAATGTAGATTTTAACCCCGTACAGAAATTACCTGCATACGAATTCTAAATCACAGAAAAATAAACAATGCGAGAGCATAACACATAAAAACACATATGCACAGAGATTTTCCCCTGGATCCCAAAAACCGGGACTACCAACTTGATTTTTGAATATATTCCTTTCAATGTTACAATACATATTTATACATGCCGAAGAATCCAATACCAGGGACTGAAAAACCATCACGTCCAATACCACGGACCAAAAAACCATCGCATCCAATACCATGGACCGAAAACCATCGCGTCCAAAAAACATGTGCGAAAATCATGCACAAAACCATAGGTGGGTCCACCCAACCTAACATAGGGTCCAAAACCAAAATTTTCCGGGGAGCTGCCCCCGACCCTATAAAGTGGGGTTACGGGTACCCCTCAAACCCCCTGTTAACTATGTGGAAGGAATATAACACAACCCAACAGATGGTTATCACACCATTGGTATATCATACCACCCATTACTTTGTTTTGGGTCAATGCTACCAATTCATCTTAGTGTCGCCAACATGTTCAAGAGAAGTCATTCAATTCAAACTTCATCCTTTGCAATACTGTAAACCTTCATTTTCATGATCGTCATTCCTGAGCCTTCTGTCGTCAGTCAATTTTTCATCCCCAAAATCATTTACCTCGTTTCGTGTCGTTGATGTGGGATACATAAAGGCCCTCCTGTGATGAGTCGCTTCTTGTCAACATCAGTACATCATCCAAGAAGTTGACTTAGAAAAACCCCTTAAGTACCTTGGGGCTTGCATACATCAATGGCAGGTTTCTTGCTTCTGGTGATTGGTTGACATCGCTGGCCTTTGACCGAGAGACTTTGTATGGTTTTTGACATCAAATCATTTAGTCACACCATGCGAAATGTACTGTAGTACCTTGAGGGTCATTATCATTATCGATGATTCCTCTCGCATCTATTAATGACTTACATCATTGGCTGGTAATCAGACGATGTCTTCCCATGTTCGACTTCAGATCATCTATTCACATGGTTACACTTGTACTTGAGTGAAAGATTGAACGAGATTGAAGACCTTGGATCTAGTTTCATCCATCCAAGCTGCGATATTTTTAGGAGTACTAAACCAAATGTACAATGGCCTTACATTCATGGTCATCCATTCATGGGTCTATATCTATAGACAACTATATTTGTACATGTAAATGAAAGTTTATAAGTTGAGCATGGGCATGCCTCCCCTCAGCCATTTCATGAGAAAAGTCAAATTATCATGATATATGTATTGTAATCGATGCAGGTCACCTTCCGATTCGAAACCTTCTCTCCACATGATAAAGCATTTCACTCGAAATACATATTTACGACTTCATGCTTTAGGGGGAAACTATTATAGATCCATTTGGGAACATCAACCCCAACCTACATATCAGTACTATTAGGGCCCATCAAACCCTAATTCAGTTGTTACATGCCCTAAAGAAGTCAACCATCAGAATGCCTAGCTTCCCAAGAAGTTCCATGACTGAAATCATCCAAAAACTACCTCTAAGAATATCAGCGTAGGCATGCCTTCAATAGGGTGCGCTGCAATGTAGTCCAGTACACTGCTAGGGTGCTATGCAGTGAAATTGAGCTCTCTTTGGCCTGTAATGGGCGAATTTGAGTGAAATTGCTATGGGGTTTGGGAATATTCTTATCCATTTGATGCATCTAGAAGTTTCCCGAGTTTATCTACTCCTTTGAGCTCGAATTTGGATGAGGTAGGGAGTTAAGGAACATCAATCCCTTTATCCCTTCCTCCATGGAACTAAATTCTAAGTTTGGGAGAGAATTCATTATCACCATTTATGGCATAACTTCCTTCATTCACATATAAAAAGATCACTCATCTAATTGATAAGGGGCTGGAAAGCATTGAATTATAGGGAGATTCTATTAGTATGAGACACTAAAACTTCCCAAAACAAATTGGCGACTCCGCTGGGGAGCGATTATCCATCCTAGTAGCTAATCCACCTCCTTAGACACCTTTACATAATTTACTTGTTGTAATTCATCCTTTTGCATTGAATTTTGGTCAAAATTTGAGGTTAGATGACTCTTGAGTGGCCTCACAGGAATCGGCGCAAGCTAGCCTTAGAGACTGTGCATTGCAATGCACCCTCTAGTTAGAGACAATGAACTGCAGTGCAGTTACTCCCTCTTTGGCCTGTGTTGATCTTCCTATGGTCAGATTCCCAGCCTTGGAATTAAATGTTTTGCCAAAATTATTCTGATTGCTTGCTTGCTGATTGTAAATGGATGTCATGTCTCAGAAAATAGGTTTTCATATCCTTAGTTGGCAATACTTAGACTAGGATTGATAAATGTTTCTTATGTATTTACTTTGTCATTTTCAATCTATAGTTGAAATTTAGTGTTTTGGTTGATTGATCATTGTCGAAAGAAAGTGTCGTAAAATCGTATTTTCCTTCGAAAATTGAATTGTCGTAAAGTATTCATTCATGAAAGATCAATTGATTGATGTATGTATATGATTAGTATTTTTGTTGAAAGTGTCATAATTCCTTATTTCTTTAAAAACGAAAGTGTTGTAAAGTCTTCCTTTCCTTCAAAAGAAATTGTCGCGAAATCGTCATTTTTATGAAAAGAGTTTATTGATCGATTTTGCATTAGTTTTCCTTTTTGTTCATTCACATTAAGGGAAATCAAAAAGAAATACATGCATGTTGCATTGAAAAAGTTTGTGTGTGTTGATAGGAATAGTGTAGGGAAATTGCATTACATCTGCTCTTTGCTCTTTGTCAAAGATCTAATTGCTCTATCCCTACTAGCTAAGGATTTTCATTGTTAAATTGTAAGGAAAGAATGCTTATCATATTAGTTGAATTTTAGGAATTGCAAAAATACATCACATGGTGAACCTTGAAAGGAAAATTCTAAAGAATATCAACTTAAAATTTATCTGAATTTACCTAATGGAGCATTGTCACCTCACAAAAAACATTTAGAGGTCTAGGCTAGAGACGTGTTCTGGCATCGTAAAACAAAGCAGCTATTGCTAACTTGTCTACAATACATCCCGAGTGTGATACCTCATTCCACATACGTGAGTATATTGTAGCTCATCCACATACCTTCAGGTATATAGGGCGGTGTTACAGTACGTAAAGTATATGGGAATTCTCTCATTGTGCAGTTTTGCATTAGACATGGCTTATATGGACAGGGCCTCCACATACTTTCAGGTATATATGGGAGGAAAACACTAGGTTGCTATCCATCCTTAGGTAACCGAGTCGGCCACCTTGTACACTGTGATACACCGAACACAACATTTGGGGAGATTGTATGCCCGTACTTCTTGGTTTGCCAAGAGGTATTATGTAGTTCACACTTGCTTGGCAAACCTTTTGCCTAGATTACCCCTCTTTTGTTTTGTTATGTTACTTTGATTAAAATAAAATTAATTGATCGCAGATAAAATCCTCCACGCTCGCTCCTTAGTTTATCTTAGGTTGGAACATATGTCGGTAAATTTGGAGTGCACCGATCAAGGAATTCCTTTTGATGGGAATCATAGTCCTTTTCCTTCCTTCAGAAATATTGGTGCTTCTTACATGGCTACATTGTCCCTTCCGAGATTTACCATTGGCTTGCTAGTATGGTTGTTTTCAACCTCCTTGGTTCAAAATTTCGTGATTTCTCCGCAATTGAGTACACCTCCAACTGGACAAAATCAACCTCTAGTTGATCCTATGATTGACCCTTTTCCTTCTTCCTTGGTCGTTTCTTCCTCCCCTTATTCTTCACCTAGTGAAAGTATTTGTACTAGTAACTAGGTGGCTAATACGAAGAAGAAGAAAATTTAGCAGAGGGCCAACCAAGCAACCATTGCTTTGAATGCAACATCTGATGAGAAAACGTCCATCAAGCCTCACAAATTTCGATATCCATGCAAAATTTGTGTGGGAGACCATCTTCTTCAAATTTGTCCTGATATTCCTCGGATCTTAGAAGAATGGTCTTCTCGTTCACATCATCCTGTGTCATCAACTTCTGGAGATCATGTTGGTGACACACCATCAACTAGTGGTAGTAAAGTTCATGGAACCAAGGGTAAAGTTAAGTTTCCCTGTAGGTTATGTGAAGGGAATCACCCCATTCACCTGTGTCCCTATCTGGACGAAGCCAAAAGTGTGTTGGATAACCATCCTGCTTCACCGCAGTGACTTCCATCTGGTTACACAAAACTCTCCCTAAATCCTTTACTAGTTGATGAATTGATTGACCAAAATCAACTGTCAGTCAAACCCACTCTCTCTGAAAGTGAATCCTATGACTCTATAACCGACCGAAATCAACAGGTTGAGGTAACAGCTGACCTGATTTCACCTTCAGTAAATTGTACCTTTCCTAAAGAGAGTGAATATGATACCATTCAGGTTCTTTTCGTCTCTTCAGATTCAAATGCGCTTGGGGGAAATCTGCCTATTCCATCAATACAGGAGGAAAATCCTCCTGCTCTCGTAACTCAAGGGTCTAATTCTCTCGTTTCTATGGTACCCCCTCCAAATAGTCTAGTCACTTCCTTTGATTGGAATCGACTGACACGATTTTGCCTTCCTTCCTATGTGCCTTTCCAGATCATAGTACAAGTTTGTAATATGATTGTGTCTGGCACCATAATAGATGAAGGTGCATCTGTGAGTATCATTTCCTGAACTGCTTGGCAAGCGCTCAGTTTGATGCCACTTGTGCCTATTACCCAGAATATATTGGCTTTTAATAGAGGAACAGTCAACCATTAGGGATCCTTCCTCAGTTACCTATTACTTCGGGATGAAAAATAATTTATCTGAGTGCGATGGTAGTCTCAGGCCCATTAGATTACAACTTACTTCTTGGGCGTGACTATGGTTATGGCATGAGAGTTATTGTTTCAACACTCTTTTGAGTGATTTGTTTCCCGCATGAAGGAAAAGTTGTCACCGTTGACCAACATTCATTTCCCGGTCTAAATATGGCTCCTAGTCAACCATCTTCCCTAAATAGTCCTTTTGTACCAATCGTATCATCCCCTCCATTGGTCAATTATGTGGCAACCTATTCCATACCTACATCAACTGACAATCAATTTAGTGATGTTGTACATCATGTTCTGGGGGCATTAGAACTAGATCTCTCCTTCATGACCTATTATGAGTTGTGAACCAAGGAATACGAGGATAGTTCCTTGTCTTGTGTCAATTTCATTAAAAATGAAACCAAGGGTATGAGGATAGTTATTTTACTATGTCAACCTCATTAAAAAATGAAACAACTCCCATGAGGATAGTTCCTTGCTCGTTAAAAAATGAAACCAAGGGTATGATGATAGTTTTTTTATTGTGCCGACCTCATTAAAAAATGAAACAAGCCTACAGGAATAGTTCCTTGTCTTGTGTCAACCTCGTTAAAAAATGAAACCAAGGGTATGAGGATAGTTCTTTTAGTATGTCAACCTCGTTAAAAACGTGAAACAAGGAGTATGAGGATAGTTCCTTGTCTTGTGTCAACCTCGTTAAAAAATGAAACCAAGGGTATGAGGATAGTTATTTTACTGTGTCAACCTCATTAAAAAATGAAACAGGCCCATGAGGACAATTCCTTGTCTTGTGTCAACCTTGTTAAAAAATGAAACAAATGGTATGAGGATAGTTCTTTTACTATGTCAACCTCGTTAAAAAATGAAACAGGTCCACAAGGATAGTTCTTTTACTGTGTTAACCTCACTAAAAAATGAAACAACCCCCATGAGGATACTTCCTGGTCTTGTGTTAACCTCGTTAAAAAATGAACTAAGGGTATGAGAAGAGTTCCTTGTCTTGTGTCAAGCTCATTAAAAAATGAAACAAGGACCCCTGGAGAAAAGTTCCAATTCGAGTCTTTGATTAGATCTCGTAAAATCCCAGTCGAGTCTTTCAATTGATCTCGTAAAAGAACCTTCATTCCATCCACCTGATAGCCACGAGTAGTCTACTTAGGTGAATGTAATGAAGCTTGGGGGGGCATGCACCTAATGGTAAATTTAAGTTTCCCTGTAGGTTATGTGAAGGGGATCACCCCATTCACCTTGGTCCCTATCTGGACAAAGCCAAAAAATTGTTGGCTAACCGTCCTTCTTCACCACAGCGACTTCCATCTGGTTATAGGAGACTCTCCCTTTCATCATGCTAGGGGCATGTAAACCAATCTCAAGCATATTTTTTCATTTTAAGCTTGCGTAAAAATGAAATTGAATCCAAGCATAGTTTTTGTTTCAAGATTGTGTAAACGTTAAACTGAACCCAAGCATAGTTCCCTATGGTTCAAGCTTGTGTAAAAATGAACCCATTTCCATTTTTAACCCTCGTGATTTTTGTTCTATCAGCCTCTTCCGTCATATGAGCCTTGGTTTTTTTCATCCCATCATCACCATCCCTTTGGCCGATCATATGCTTTCACTTGGTTGTTTTACCCTTTTTGAGGAACATTTGCAATGACTGGTCTTATTAGCTAGCCTCTTCACATAAATCAACATGTTTTGAGAAGTTCCAACATCACCAGAACCAGTTGCTACCCTAGACACCACTCGTTCCTCAAAATGGACTCCTCTTTAAGCTCTTTTCAGACTCTCTAAACATGAAAAGATTGTCGAGCGCTTGTCCTTTCTAGCTCGTTAAAGGATTGGAAATGATATCTATCTTGTATGATTTTACGCTTTTTCGGATTTGAGAGATTAATTTACGAAAAAGAACTTGTGGAGTTTTCTGTCCGTCCCTTTTCAAACTATTTAAACATGAAAAGGACCAAGTTATCTTTGTCGTTAAACTCATTAAAAACATCAAATAGTGAGAAACTTGTCCATCTAGACAAGACTAAGTTTCACCTTTGCTAGACTCGTTAAAGCATCAAATAGTGATGGATTCACTCGAAGGGTGAAATTATACAACAAGCATATGTTATCCTCCTCAATCTTGATTAAAATAAAGAGGTACTAGTCAGCAAAGACTAGGGAAAATTGGAAAAAGGGGAAAGCACTTTATGGTAGCAAGTCGCTCTTGAACATGACACTTTCACCTCATCACCGTGACTATGTGGGTTGGGTCATTCAGCTTGATGGTTATCACACTATTGGTCTATCATACCATCCATTACTTTGTTTTGGGTAAATGCTACCAATTCATCTTAGTGTCGTTGACATGTTCAAGAGAAGTCATTCAGTTCAAACTTCATCCTTTGAAGTACCGTAAACCTTCATTTTCATGACCTCCATTCTTGAGCCTTCTGTCGTCAGTCAATTTTTCATCTCCAAAATCATTTACCTCGTTTCATGTTGTTGATGTTGGATACATCAAGGCCCTCCTGTGATGAGTTGCTTCTTGTAGACATCATCACATCATCCAAGAAGTTGACTTAGAAACACCCCTTCAGTACCTTGAGGCTTGCATACATCAATGGCAGGTTTCTCGCTTCTGGCGATAGGATGACATCATTGGCCTTCGACCAAGAGATTTTGTAAGGTGTTTGACATCAAATCATTGATTCAAACCATGCAAAATGTATTGTAGTACCTTGAGGGTCATTATCATTATCGGTGATTCCTCTCGCATCTGTTAATGACTTACATCATCAGCTGGTAATCAAACGATGTCTTCCCATGTTCGACTTTAGATCATCTATTCACATGGTTAGACTTGTACTTAAGAGAAATATTGAATGAGATTGAAGACGCCGGATCTATTTTCATCCATCTGGGCTGTGATATTTTCAGGAGTACTAAACCAAATGTAAAATGGCCTTACATGCATGTTCATCCATTCATGGGTCTATATCTATAGGTGACTATATTTGTACATGTAATGAAAGTTTATAAGCTGAGAATGGGTATGGCTTCCCTCAACGATTTCATGAGAAAAAATAAATTATCAGGATATATGTATTGTAATCGATGCAGGCCACCTTCCGCTTTGAAACCTCCTCTCCACATGATAAAGCTTTTCACTCAACATACATATTTATGACTTCATGCTTTAGGGGGCAACTGTTACAGATCGATTTGGGCACATCAACGTCAACCTATAGATCAATACTGTTAGGGCCCATCAAACCCTAATTCAGTTGTTACATGCCCTAAAGAAGTCAACCATCAGAATGCCTAGCTTCACAAGAAGTTCCATGAATGAAATCATCCAACAACTACCTCTAAGAAGATCAGCACAGGAAGGCGTTCATTAGGGTGCACTGCAGTACAATCCAGTACACTGCTAGGGTGCTATGTAGTGCACTTGAGCCCTCTTTGGCCTGTGTTGGAAAAATTTGAGCGAAATTGCATTGGGGATTGGGAATATTCTTATCCATTGGATGCATCTAGAAGTTTGCCAAGTTTATATACTCCTTTGAGCTCAAATTTGGATGAGGTAGGGAGTTAAGGAACATCAATCCCTTTATCCCTTCCTCCATGGAAATTAATTCTAAGTTTGGGAGGGCATTCATTATCATCATTTATGGCATAACTTCCTTCATTCACCTATAAAAAGATCACTCATCTATGTGATCAGGGGCTGGAAATCATTGAATTATAGGGAGATGTTGTTAGTATGATACTTGAGTTGATTTCAAGTATTGTAATGATGTCAAGGTGTCTTGCTTGTTATGAGGAGAGGATGGGATTGAACTGGAGGAGTGATGCTGAATCAAGCAAATTGGGTTGTAACTCTTCCTTTTACTAATAAAGTGTTCAAAGCTTTTTCCATATGCCTGCATTTTTCATTGATGCTTTCATATGTGTATCATGTACTTGATTCCATGCTTTGTTTAATAAATAGATCATTATCATATGCTTTGATCAGTTTTTGTCTTATGTCTATGTGCAGGTACTCTTCAAGTAGATTAAGTACAGAAAGGAGCGACAAAATTGGTCAAGGGAGATAAGGAGTAAGTGAAAGCTTCAGGTAGGCTTCTTTACCTCTTATTTAATCTATTTGGTCATAGAAAAAGTATAGAATCATTTGCACTGTTGTTCTAGACTTAGCTACTATCTAGGGGTTTAAGCGTTTATCCGTAGACACTAAAACTTCTCAAAACACAATGGGATGGCTACAGGGGGTGATTATGGATATTGAAGATGCAAGCACGCTGGCTGACTTTGAAGTAATAGAGATAGTGGATGACAACAATCCCTATCCTACACTCCTAGTAATTGACTTGGCTACCAATATGAATGGGGTAATCAATCCAAAGAAGCGGAAGATGATCTTTGAGAAGAAATTGTTGCACGTAATAATACCCCTAGATCCGGCTAAAGGATCGTGCTATAATGAACCAGTCTGTGATTATGAGAGTGATGATGATCTGGACTATATCTATAAGATAACAGCGAGAGACCAAGATTGGATGAATCCCACCGCAGATGGATGGATTACATGGGATCGAGAGTTCTTGTACTTTAGACTCCGATGAAGAGATAGAACGCTGGCAGAATCGGCTACATGTAGTAACTATGCTAAATTGCAACATGATGACCTGATCGCTACATTGTGTGTCCTCAGAGGTAAGAAGCCTGCCTACTTATGATGGCCTGAATGAGGTAGATATCTTTTTGGATGCATTTGAAAGGAAGGTACCAGAAAAGCAACACTTCCAGGCATTGGACTGGGCATTGCACGCTACGCTCGCAAGATGGTGGGTTATCCATAAAGGAAGCTTTGATGATTGGCATGAATGTCAGAGGATGATGAGAACATGATTTTGGAAGCCTATTATGTGAATGACAGATAGGTATGATGGGTAGGATAATCCACATGTGCATTTGGCCAAATGGACCTAGGCTTATGGGGAAAAGCCTCAACCAGAGTGGGTGCACCGATTCTGTCATACCCTAGATGTTGTCCCAATGAATTAGTACGTAGAAACAGAGCTCTACCATGGTACAGGTGAGTGGGATGTTCTGCATAAGGGCTTTGTGATGACATTTAGTTTTGAAGATGGGTTTAACTGTATTGATGAGGCGCTACAAGAAGTGAAAGCAACTATCTTTCGGATACCACAGGATCCTTTGGAACTGGTTCAACCTGAGTGGGCTCCTCAGCTAAGTTGTGTGTTGGAATACTATAGCATGACTGCTGAAGAAGAAGATGAGGATCCACGGAAAATTAACATTCCAGAAACAGAAGGTCACCGCGAGGTTAAAGGACCATAGATTGAGAACCCTGATATAACCACGCCATTGAAAACAAAACAAGTGAACATTGGTATGGAGGAAGAACCTAAATTCGCAAAGATTGGAGATTACTATGATGATGCGACGATGGATAAGGTTGCTAAATTTCTCTGCAAATACCAAGACTTATTCCATACCAAGTTTACAGATCTGAAAGGGATAATCAAGGACCTGAGAATAATGAAGATTATGTTTAAACCTGACGCGAAGCCGATTAAGCAAAGACCTTACCGTCTCAATCCAAAATATAAGGAAAAGGTCCGCTTAGAGCTAGACAATATGCTTGCAGCCAGTATCATTGAGCCTGTGTAAGAATCTCACTAGGTAAGCCCAATGGTGGTGCAAGAGAAGAAGCAGAAGAATGAAATAAGGATATGCGTGGATCTCAGAAAGTTGAATGACAATTGTGTGCATGATCCTTTTCTGACTCCATTCACTGATAAAGTGTTGGACACTGTAGGTGGCCATGAAGTATATTCCTTCACTAATGGGTTCTCAGGGTACCACCATATCAAAATCACACTGGAGGATAGGAGCAAGACAACCTTTGCGACTGAGTGGGGTTGTTTTCAATACACTGTCATGCCGTTTGGATTAAAGAATGCACCTACGATCTTCTCACGCATATTTGTTCTTGCATTCAAGGAATTTATTCATAAGTTCCTAGAGGTATATTTTGATGACTGGACTATATTTGGGTTGGTTAAACGCCATGTAGTGAGCTTGCTCCTCATGCTGGATACCTGCCGAAGATACCAGATCGCGTTCAATCTCAAGAAGTGTTCATTTTGTGCTCCTTTTGGGAACCTGTTAGGGAATGTGGTTTGCAGATAAGGACTGATGGTAGATCTTGCGAAGGTAGCAGAGATATTGAACTTGGAGGCACCAAGGAGTGTGAAATAGTTGCACGCTACCCTGGGACATACGGGATACTACATGAAGTTTTATCAAAGGTTATACCTAGATCATCATTCCTATGGAGAAATTGTTGAAGAAGGATGTCACATTTTATTGGAACAATGAATGTAAGAAGAGTTTGGATATATTGAAAAAAAATATGGTTATCACGCCGATTCTAGTTTTCCCAAACTAGAAGAAAGAGTTTCATGTGCATGTCGATGTGTCATGTATAGCACTAGGAGAAGTACTAACGCAGGCTCGTGGAGAAGGCTTGGACCATCCTACCGCATTAGAAAGCCTAAGATTATCCAAAGCGGAGAAGAACTATTCCACAACTAAGCACGAGGGGCTAGCTATGGTGTATGCACTCCAGAAGTATGGGCACTACTTGCTGGGAGGTCACTTTAAGATGTATATGGATCACTCTGCACTGAAGTACTTGTTGAATAAGCTTGTGTTGGGGGGGAGAATATATAGGTGGCTCTTATTGTTGCAGAAGTATGATTTTGAAGCTATTGTGAATCCTGGACGACTGAATGCGGGACCAGACCATCTGTTGTAGGGGAGGAACCTACTAATTTGGAAGAAGGATTGTCATACACGCAGCTATTTGCAATGCATGTCACGGATGGTCATTTTGAGGATATTATACACTTCCTAATGATTGGTACTGCACCGGTAGGGTACACTCTCCAGAAAAAGAAGGAATTAGTGGTGCGCGTGGTAGATTTCTCTATCATTGATGGGAATCTGTACAGGATGGGGACTAATAAGACATTGTGACAGTGTGTACCTAAGTTCGAAAGAGGCAGCATCCTTGTGGACGCTCATGGGGGCACCGTGGGAGGACATTATGCAGGAAGAGAAACCGCGTAGAAGATTCTACGCGCAGGGTTGTGGTGTCCAACCCTCCATCAGGACTCAAAAGCATATTGCAAGGCATGCGATGTGTGTCGAAGATCTGGCAGACCATCACGGAGGAATGAGATGCCTTTGAATCCACCGATGACATTGCAACCCTTTGAGAAGTGGGCGATAGATTTTGTGGGACCTATTCAGCCATAAGGAAAGACATGAGCAAGGTATATTATCACCATGACAGAGTATTTGAATCGTTGGGTAGAGGCATAGCATGTGAAGGATTAAACAGGTGAAATCGCTCCAAAATTTCTCTTTGAGAATGTATTGATGCGATTTGGATGTCTGAAGATCTTGATGAGTGATCGCGGTACGCACTTCCTGAATGAGACGATCAACGCGCTGACGAAGGAATTTTAGGTATACCACCAGAAGAGCACACCTTATCACCCAAAGGCTAACGAGATAGTGGGGGCATTCAACGAAGTGATAAAAAATGTGTTGACCAAGGTTTGAAATGCTCAGCGAAGTGATTGGTACCTATGCATACCTACACTATTATGGGCTCATCAAACGACATGCAAGAAATTTATTGGACAAACCCCATTTAGGCTCATCTATGGTGTTGAAGCGGTAATTCCTATTGAGTATATTATGCCTAATATGTGCATAGCAGCGCTCACAGGTATGATAGATTGCGGAGCCCTAGAGGAGAGGCTCGCACAACTAGATGAACTGGAGGATGAGATATTTTTAGCTGGATTTCACCAACAGGTCCAAAAGCAGCGCGAGAAGGCATGGCATGATCAACATATTAAGATGTGCACATTTAAGGTAAATGACTTGGTGTTTCTATATAATAGTAAGTTTGATAAATTTCCAGGAAAATTCAGGATGCACTTGTTAGGGCCCTATGTCATTAAGGAAATTACCAATGGAGGAGTGGTACAACTGGTCAAACTAAATGGAGAACCCTTCCCTAGAAAGGTTAATGGTGGTCACTTGGATCCATACACCAGTGGTCATGCCATGTGACTAGATGAAGGTGGCACAGTCTTAGTGCTCCAGGAAGCTGAAAGGAGGCATGGGACTATAAACTACACTACCCAGGTTAGGGAGCTACGTGATTGGAAGATGGTGTGAAGTAAGGAAGTGTCAATGGGTCTGCGGTTGTGTGGAGGGAGCTGTGCAACCCAGGGAGAAACCACGCAGGTCAGATGGAAAGTGACCGTTAAAGTCACTATTCATGAAAATACGACAGAAGTGAGGCCAAATAGAGTGGGTGGGTGGCATTTAAGATGAAATTTATGGCTTATATTCTTGAAAATATGCCACCAATCCGACATTAATGAACCGATTTTGGGGGGAACGGTCATATTTGAATTCAAAATGCCCTATAAATTACATGTGGTTGTCCAGCAAGAAAAACTTGGCATTTTTCGTATTCAGCTATTGAGCTCTTAGACGCCTATGGACCCAGAGTTTTTCGAGGCTCTCAAATAGACTCCTGCATTTGAAAATTTTCCTGAGACATCGCGAGCACTGATAGAGAGTGTTATTTCATCACCCCCAGAAATTATCAATACACAACAAGTAGTAGAAGAGATGGCACAAGAGATGGAGAAACAAGCAGAAGTAGCTACTCTAGAAGTAGCTTCCCCAAAAGTAGCCGAAGTATTGGCAGAGGTCCCTAAATCCTCGAGAACGTTGAGACCGAAGCCAACCCCAACCAAAGAAACTGTAAAGGATAGGAAAGGTAAGCAGCCTGCCATACTGGTGCCCACCTAGCCAAGGCGAAACCCACCAAAGCCCACTGCCCAAGAAAAAGGGAAGGCTATAGACCTAGAAGCAAAGGAGAAGGATATCGAAGACATCCCAATGGTCGATGAGGATGTGGGAGTGGAAGTAGAAGAGGTTGAAGCCCAGGGTACAAACCCTATTACATGGTTGTTGGAGTGTGTCCCTCTGCACAAGCCTAAATCCAAGGTCCCTAAGGACATCGATGAGAGTAAGACTCCCCTACAAACCCCCTACTACCAGAAGAAATTTATTTCGACGGTCCGCGTTTGGCATGAGTGCCGATACTGAAGCTAGGAGACTGGGACTTAGAAAACCACGAAAAGTTCCCACACTTGGAGACTCAGCAGTCGATGCATCGCATCATAGATACCATTATGGGAATGACAACATAGGAGGCATAGCTCAGGGGAGTAGAGAAGGCAGGGTTGCTCAACCTGCTCTAGGTGCCGCACTATAACCGCACCCTGGTGACAGTTCTCGTCATCAAGCAACTGTTGTGCTTGGTGCATGATAGGTGGCTATGGTTGGAGGAGCTGATACCCATCATTGATATATTGATTCACATAATAACGCACCTGCCATATACAGGTGAGAATCCGACAATGATCTTTGGTGGCAAGGGTGGCAAGTAGGCTCTTGTAGAATCAATGAAGGAGAAATTCAAGTTGGTGAAGAAGCCACGCAGGTACGCTATCTCTAGCATATGCGACCCTACTGAGAAGGTAGCAACACAGATCCTTGCCGAGAAGGTGATGCGGAAGTGCCATGCCAATGATGTGTCGGCGCCTGTCGTCACCTGTCATTGCACTCACACAATAGTGTGCGAAAGGAGTCTAATTTAACTATTCTTACTACCTTCACGAAGAGTTCCTAGCGAACTGTCGCGAAGCACAAGAGATCAGCAAGACATTCCACTATGCGTGGCTCTTGCTATCGATTGTGTTGGTAGCATGGGAGCTACCAGAAGACAGCCAGTTCCCTTCGGTTGCAACAAGATCTTCTAAATCTTGATGGAAATGAATATCAATATGGCCATCAATCGCAAGATGTGATTGTCACCCATGATGAATGCTAGCTTTTAGAGCTACACCGAGTTCAAAGCTGATTTCCATTGAGTGTCAATTAGAGCGCGGAAGGACCCTGCGTAGAAGTGGTATGACTTGTCATACCTGGCCACAAAGGATGCCATTGATGCAGTGCTCGATCAATGGCTGGTGGAGTGGCACACTACCACGGACTTGGTGGTGGGTGGAAGCAAGTCCAATGCATAGAAGAAGAAGGAGGAGGCCAAGCTAAAGATGGTGTAGCTAGTCGAGAAGAGGAAAAAGGAAAGGAAAGGGGGTTGGAAAACAGACAGGTCGCACAAAGCGGGGCTCTGACAAAGGGGCGCAGTCACCTTCACTTGAGACTAAAGAAGAATAAAGCAACATGGTGTGGACCCTCAAGAGACATCCGCTCACATTAAGCGCCCACGAGAGCTGGAAAAGGGAGGGTCTAGAAAGAAGTTCAAGGCAACTAGACCTCGCTGGACCCTATCACATTGACAGAGGGTGACTTACATGATATCAGTGACACAATCAGAGATGTCATCGTGGAGGCCCTGCAGCAATTCAAGCAACATCAAAAAATAATTCTAGGGACCATCCAGACCAGGTTGTAGGAGTTGTAGACCCACGTATCGCAGGTTGGTACAGTGTCTACCATCTTAACTATCAGCATTTCATAGGCTGCAAATATGTTGTGCACGAAGGCTTCCACTATGATAGTGCTGCCGAATGGAGCACTAACCATAGAAAATGAGGCTGACAGGCCCACTATCAGTAACCTGAAGGGAGTTGGGCTCAACCCAGTAGTGCTTCCATGTGAAGCACTCCACCTCTTGCAGGGTAGAGTAATTGCAAAGATGAGGGCCCGCGAGCATCGTGCCCTCCAAGTGATCAACGAGCAGCGGATCAACAATGAACAAATGGCCCTACAGATAAATGTTTCCATCGTCACTGAGACCACGATGAAAACCCAGAGCAAGAAGATCATGCAGGTCATAAAGGAGGCATGCAAAATGGTCCTAGATTTGGCCATTCCAGAGGAGGAGCCAGTCAAGATCTGCATCTGCAAGTTCGCCACAGGGGTGCAGGACACTGCGACTAAGATAGCGCGGGTTTAGCTAGAGGTTGAACCTACAAATTACAGAGCTTTAGTTGAGGGCCTAGCCTTCAACACCACTAGAGGTAAAGGAACAACGAGCAGGCATTGTCACAAAAGCAGTCGCGGCGGTGGAGAGTGCATTAACAGACTTCACACAGTTGTTCGAGCAATCGTTTGAGGTCATGACCAGCTTGCAGGAGCACCCAAACATCCAGATGCTAGAGACAGAAGCATGCAAACTCCAACAGTGCTACGATGAAGTTAAGGGCACAGCATGAACCATTGCATTGACACAAAGGCCAGCCAAGATGCAGGAGACCAAGTAGCTGAAGGAACATGTGGACGCAGTGCTGCACAAGGAAGCAGTGATGAAGGCATGACTAAAGCCCTGGATGGAGGAAGCTTCTACTATCATAGGAAACATTGAAGGAAATCTTATGACTCTGCAAGCGACGCAAAAAAAGCTTTAGGCTGACAGTTCAGGAGCAGTAACCAACAAAACAATTGAAGATGTGAAGCAGGCAGCAGCTCAATTCATGGCCGAGGTAGCAGTCATCTGGGTCGAGCTGGATGAGCTTCGTGCAAAAATCTTCATTCCTACTAAGTGACTCGAGGGTGAGTCACGATGTTTGTGTTGGGGGCCTCTTGGGAGCGAGATCCCCCAAGGGCATTTTTTGGGCTAAAAACCCATGTTTAAGTCAATTTTTGTAATATAATTGTAAAGGCTCCACATTTTGTGGTCACGGAGTGCAAAGCTGTTATGTGTCAAAAAGGGTAGTCTCCCCTTAGTTTTGTAAAGTAAAGTCGGTTGCAAGAGATCTACCCATGGTCCATGGACCATGGGATTGTATAAAAAGAGCTAAGCTCTAAGTAGTTTGAGAGACATATCATGACACACGATGGAATAGAGTCATAGTTTTAGAGAAAGAAGTCTATTTCTTGGGTTGTAGCGTAGGTAGAGGCTCTGTAGCTAAGTGTGTAGAGGCCTAAGGTAGAAGTCCACTGTTGAGTGCGGAGACCCCTGCAATTGTGTGCATAGGGTGGACAGAGTTTTTAAACACTTGGAAGATATTAATAAAGAGAGATATTCTGCAATTTTTGGGTCCTTGTTCTATTGATGCATCTGGCTATTTTATGTATGAATTTCCTTGATTATGCTTATGTGATGTCTGAATGAATGCAGTTACATTGAATAACTGAACGCAATTACAAATATATGTTTACGTAGTTTTAACCTTAAGTATTTAATGAGATAAGAAAATCACTTAGATTAATTGGGGAATCTACATAGCACACTGCCATAAGTAGTGTGAAAGTACCTGAGCAGCAGGTTAGGGCTGCGTGAAGGTCAATCGTACCCTTTCGCGAAGGTACGGAAGGAAGAAATAAAGGGCTCTTCTTATAAGGCCTAGAGCGAAGCGACTTGCACAAACGTAGGAATAGAGGGAATCAAACAACAACACAACCATCTCAGGGTGCGGAAACTTGGTTCCAACATCCCCCCATACTACTTCGGGTGAGATCTTAGTTCGTGCTCTACGGGCTAATGTCAAAAGTGCTAGTAGTGTAGGTACTTTTTTGGCTATTTAATGTTGAACTTGGGTCAGGCCTCCTCAAGCCAACAGTAGGGTATAAACTTAGGGAATGAGGAAAGCCAAAAATTTGCCTTATGGGTCTTATGCAAGTTGTCACTAGAAAAATCACACAGAGATTAGGGAGTAGCAGGAGTTGGGGCTTGCGGTTTGGAGGTAGAAGGGATTTTGGTGGAGAAATTTATAGGAAATTTTTGGGAGGTTGGAGCTCTATTTCTAGGGCATTCAACATCGAACCTTGGTAGTGCGTAGGTAGAGAAACTAGGTTGTACAACTTTCTTTGTGGGTTTTTTGAGGGGTTCGATTGAGGAAATTCCCTTCTGGTTTTTGGAGCTACTTGTGAAGTATCAACAACTGCATTTATTGTAATTTTTAACATTGAAGAGGGAGATTACTACATTTTCCTACCACCTGCAACAATAATAATTTATTGGCCAACACAATTATTTGGTGGGAAAATTGTGTAGTTCATGGGTAAATATTTTAGAACCTGGGTTGGGCTCGGCTTACTGTAGCAAGCCAAAATTCCTCTTCCCTTGATTTCATTATACTCATTCAACTTAAGATTTAATAAAATACCTAGTTTTGGTGCCAATATATATGTGAATACAATATTTATGTGTGTTTTTAATTTTGTAGGGACGTTCATGAGCATGTTTTCCTGTTATTCACTATTTATTTCCAATTAGGAACATTACAATGGTATCAGAGCGCAATTTTGGCTAGTTGTGGGTCTAAATCATGGGAATGCCTAAGCTACTATTGTTTGGAAAAAAATTTAGAGGTTGAAACACTATTCAAACATTATTCTTTAGATTGAAATTGTTCCCACAAATGTCTTAATAGGATAAATTCCTTGAGAAATTTGAAAATTATACTATGAATTTCGAGAGAATGGTGGAGCTACTCGAAGAATGGGTATTAGTAAAAAAAAAAAAAAGAACAAGTATTTTCATACCCATAGGTGAATAAAATGGGGAGAGCATGATCGTTGAGCAAAATTCTAGTGTCGATACAACAAAAACAAAGATTAATGGTGAAGACAATGACAAGATAAGAGGAGACATACCCATTGAGGAGGGAATTCCTCTAGATGCACTCGAGCTAATTAAACATGAGGCTAACAACACGCAAGAAGAGCACATGGTTACACCGAATGTGATGCAGGAGGCACCCTTGTTGGATTTTTCTTTGGTAGCCCCAATTGACTCATTGGTGAAGATGGTTGAGAATACACTCATTGATGAGGTGCCATCCATTGTTGAGGTATCCATTAATAAGACATCCATGTCTATGACATATTTTCAAGATGAAAAATATCTATATCATCATGGTAAGCACTTTGAGGAGCACGAGATAAATGAGAATGCTATGTGTTACACTCAATTTTGTCACCATGAAAAATGATCATCCAATTGGATCTCTCACCATCCATCCAAGTGTCATGAAGCACTCCCTTGCAATTCAACAACTTATATGCCTTGAATAAAGTGAAAATTCTAGGAAACATGGTCCATAAACCTGCTTGTAGTCTCATGCGCAATTTTCTAGCCAATTTCTGTGCATGTGCAGTTACTGACATTGATCCCTATGCAAATGTGCACTTCGTCTGCCACTAAAAAGTGCGCACATGACTCAATAAAAAGTGAAAATAAAAATTGAGATCTAGAAGCATTTTTGGGTGAATGATTCCCAACAGAAAGCCTCAAACTCATGTTTATTCAAGCCTGGCCTCATTTTTTATAGAGCTAATCCCCATTCTTCAAGGATCGCTCGTCACTCTGTCAGTGGATCTCATCCTTGGACTAAGAATCTCAAACTACTTCATTTTGGCCTATTAATCAACCCATAGGTGGGGGAGTTGATAGAGGCTATTGAGAATAAGTTTATGATGGAGAAATTAGGTCGGAGAGATTATCATTCTTGGAGATGATTGAGATCAATGGGAGGAGCTTCACAACATCAAGACATAGGTTTTGTAGCTATTTTATGTTTTTGAGATTTACATAAACAAGTCCTTCTTCTCACTGCATTGTGTTATCACTTAGGTTGTCTCTAGGCTCCTGTAGGGATACAGCCGAGGTAACCACAAACCAATCTTTGGACTACAGGTTCTAGCCCACCTGTAGTCAGAGAGTGCTCTCTCTTTATGATTTAACTTTGTTGATGAGGATTTTAGGCTAGTTATTGGGTTCAGGGTTCTTGTTTGTGTTTGGATGGAAGGAAAATGCTTTCAAGTAGAGAGGCAATTCATGAAGTGATAAGTTTCAAAACATTGGGCATGGAGTCATGGGTCAGGATTTCCAGTGCGTTTTCTTGGTCACAAGAGGAATATGGAGCGGGATAGCTGCACATAAAACAACTTTCAAACTAAATATGAGTGGAATGTAAGGAATGAGAGGCACTCAAGAATCTCTCACTCAGCTTAACAGAGGGAAAGGATGATCTCTATCTAGGGGCAATGAAGAATCCCTGGATAACTGTCATGCGTGATAAGATTAGGGAAAACATGAGCCATATGGAATTCATATTTATGCCTAAATGGAGGAAAACATAAAGAAACAACAGAAATTGAGCATAGAGTGTAATTAAACAAATTCCAAGCTAATCTTTCTTTTCTGTTGTTTAGATGGTAACTTATGAATGGAAAACAGAGGTAGGAACACTTATTGAGTTATGTGACAGCACGAGAATTCCATGATCACTCTTCAACCGTCATACACAATGGACAATCCATTCTCCAAAGCTTAGAAGCAGTCTTTGATTATAGAAACTATCAGGTATTACATTTGCGACATAGGGACATAGGCAATCACGTGGGAGTATAAGATGTAAACTCTGAAATCTTTGATGGCTTTGACCAGGGCATAAGCCTGCTTTTCCATAATCTGATATTTCAAGGGTGCATCTCTCAAAGCTCGCTGAAGAAATCAATTGGCTTTTCATTTCCTTGGTCGTCGTTTTGCAATAGGACAGCGGTTATAGTGTGCTCAGATGCAAAGGAAAAAATGATAAAATCTTTGTCAAATTGAGGACTGGTGAGGAAAAGCGTTTGAGTCAAGGCAGTTTTGATACTCTCGAAGGCTTTCTTGGTCTGAAGAGACCATTTTAACTTGGCATCCTTCTTCAACATGTTGCTCAATAGCCTTATTAGCTCAGCTAGGTTTGGGATAAATCTCCTTAGGAAATTGATCTTTCCAAGGAATGCTTGCAGTTCTTTTATGTTTCTTGGATAGGGGAT
>APFE030285713.1:0-51008 GCA_000404065.3 Pinus taeda
CCCAAGGATTGTAGCCATTGGACTCCTAGTACAACATCAACACCACCCATTGGAATGGAAAGAATTGGGCTATTTAATGCATATTCTCCCATGGATAGCTTGATATTATGGCACTTTCTTAAGCAATTTATGGGTCCTCCACTTGCAACCATCACTTGACACTCTGGTGCTAGATATAGGAAGCAATTCAATTCCCTGGCTATCTTACAATGAATAAAATTATGGGTACTTCCTGAATCAATCAACACTATTAAATTTTTCTTCTTGATATGCCTTTCTATCTTGATAGTTTGAGGAGTGGTAATTCTAGCCAATGCATTACAAGTTATGGTCGGATTCATTTCTTCTTTTTCTAGGGTTTGTTCCTGGTGTATATCTTCTTCTTTTGATATTTCTTGGTCCTTTTCTTCCTCCTCTTTACAATCTATGTAAAATAATTTCTTCTCTGCACACTTATGACCTTTAGTGTATTTTCTATCACAACTATAACAAAGCCCTTTTGCTCTTTTTTCTTCCAATTGTTGTGGTGTTAACCTTGTAGGTTGGGGATGGATAGGGGCAGTAACACTTCCATCTTTATGATTGTGAGTGGTAGGCTTCCTTGTTTCCATAATTTTGCTTTCCATTTTTCTTGCCAACCTGAATGCCTTCTCCAATGAATCTGGTTCCCAAAGGCGAACCTCATGTTGAATGTTATCTTTTAAAATCCATATGAACACATCAATCATATGCTCCTCTGGAATATCTTTTACCCTTATATTCAACTTTTGGAAGTCCTCAATGTGCTCCATCATTGAACCCTTTTGTTTGAGATTTATCAATTGGATAAAAAAGTGTTTCTTTTTGTATCCTCATAATGTGCTATCATTTCATCCATAAAAATAGCCCAAGTGACAATTTTTTTACGAGAGAAAAGCCATCGATACCATACAAATTGATTTGGTTCCAAATATAAATTTGCAATGCGTAACTTTTGTGTGTTTTGCACATTATGGAGATTGAAAAATTGCTCCATCTGTAGTATCCATGTTCCGGGATCCTTGCCATCAAAATTCCTCATATCGATCTTTAGAACATGGTGGTTCTTCGATCCAACGTTAGAGTCTATGAAATCATGATTAACATTTATTTTGTTCTCATTATGAGTTCTCTTTCCTACCCTTTCGCCACTAGTAAGCATTTCTTGTAGAAACTTTGTCAAATCTGTCTTCAAATTTGTCTGCAAATCTTCCATGCCTTTATTTAAATCATCCATGTTAGCTTCCACGCCATCCATCTTAGCTTCCACGCTGTCCATCTTAGCTTCCACGTCATTCATCTTAGCTTCTACGCCTTTCTTTAAACCATCCATCTTGGCTTCTACGCCTTTCTTTAAATCATACATCTTAGCTTCTATGTCTTCCTTAAACCATCCATCTTATTTTATGTTACTTTTTGTGTGAGTGAAATTTGTTGCACTTGGTCTCGTAATTTTGATATATCATGTTGCATTTCTTCTTCTTCTTCATGAATCATGCTAGAACTTTCAGGTTGCTTACTAGGTGTTTCCATTTTTTTTCTTTGGGGCATCAATTACCAATAATAATGCTTCACTATGCCCTTTGAATTCCTTCAAACTAAATTTTCAAACCAAGCTTATGCAAAAATTAAAAAAAAACTACACACCTTTTTTTCACTTTGTAGGAGCTCAATATTGAATCTGATGTATCTTTGTAATTTTGGATCTCCCAGGTTTGAAATCGCTTCCTGTGGTAACTCTCTGAGCAATCTTTCTGACCATGCATGTCTGATCAATATTGGATTCTCCAACGAATATTTATGCCAAATCTCCCATGATGACCTGAGTATAGACTAGTTCAGTAGAACGAACTTGTACGACGTGCTGTGGGTCATTGTTTAAACCTTAGGTTCTAAAAATGATACCCAAGAAAAATACAGTCTGTCCTCTTTCTGTAACTTCTTACGAAAATTCAATTTGATGCTCAGAGTGAAAGTTATGACGATTTTCCCAAGGTGACCAATTCGGAATGTAATTAGGGGGTTTGCAAAAACCTTAACTTCCTCAGATTATATCTTCGAAAATATAGCGAGACAGGATATGAATTCGGATCGGATGTTCAACGCAATTTCGTCTCAAATGGGTTTTTTTTTATCTTCTGAAACATCGCAGAAAAAATGTTATAGCGAAAATGTCACGATGATATGTTTGGAGCAGCGAAACCCTAGAATCCAAAGCTCTGATACCAAATGTTATGAAACCAGCTCACAAAAAGATAGAAAAGATAGATGAACGCCTTAAAACGCAACCTCTTCAAGGGGGCAACCTCATTTACATTACACAAATGAACAATTCTTGGATGATTCAATTGAAAAAACCTCCTTTCTATATATAGGAGTCAAGGGGTCACAATATAACCAAGCCGACCTAATAATAAGAATATAAAGGCACAAAAATAAGAATAGAGGGATTTTATGGGGCACAATAATAACAATATGGGGACAATAGGGGCACAACAATAACAATAAGGGATACAACGACAATAGTAATGGGGGAATCACTAGTATTATAGGGACCTAACAAAGAGCCCAAAAAGGAAGCAAATATGGTTAAATCAATTTAAGGTATGGTTGACGAAGTTTTATCTATCTGTAATATCTCCCAATATTATGAAGAATAACTATTATATTTTGGTGCTTCAAATAACATGTGTCCACATAGGAGATGGTTTTATTCTTTCCAAACTATTGATGGTAGTACTATTCTTATATGAAACATTATGTCTTCTAAGATTATTGGGGTTAGGAGCATTAAGATTAAAATATTTGATGGCATTGCAAAGACATTGACAGAAGTAAGACATACACTTGAACTTAAAAAATAATTTAATTTCTTTAGGATTTTTGGATTCCAGATGTTATAGGTTTATAAGTGAAGGTGAAGCACTAAAAGTGTCTAAGGGAATCTTAGTGGTTATGAAGGCTAAAAAGATTGGAAACCTTTACAATGTGAAAGGAAGCACTGAAACAAATGAATAAGTGGTGGTATCCGAAGAAGTTAATGAATCCACTCAGTTATGGCATCAATAACTGAGTCATATGGGTGAGAAAGGACTAAAGGTATTGATAAACCACACCTTACTTCCAGACTTGAAATCTTTGAATGTGAAATGTTGTAAACATTAGGTCTTTGGGAAGACTTCTAGATAAACTATAAAATAGGGAGTCATACAAGTAAAGGTATTCTTGATTATATCCATTAAGATGTGTTGGCACCATCTCCTACAATTTATTTTGGTGTAGCCCCTTATTTTGTAACATCTATAAATGATTACTCAAAAAAAGGTGTAGATGTATGTTCTAAAAAGGAAAGTTGATGTGTTTAATGTATTTAAACAATTTATAGTTTTGGTTGAAATGAGAAATAGTAAGGAAATCAAGTGTTTGAGAACAAATAATGGAGGCGAGTTCACATCTTTAGAATTGAAAAATATTGCAAGGAACCTGTGATTGAAAGACATAAAACTTCTATCTACACTCCCTAACAAAATGGTGTCTTAGAACACATGGAATGGACCCTTCTAGAGAGAGCAAGGAGCATGCTTCATAATGCTAGTTTGTAGCAAGATTTGTAGGCATAAGTAGTCACTAATACTTGTTATTTGATGAATTAGTCACTATCCATTGTAATAGATTGTAAAATTCCTGAAGAGGTATGGACATGTCATCCTTGTGATTACTTAGTTAAAAAAAAATAAAAATTTGTGAAGCTTATATGCTCTTACTCCTAAAAATCAATGTTTTAAATTAGACCCTAGATCAAAGAAGTATTTCTTTGTTGGATATGGTGATATAGTTAAGGGATATAGATTGTGAGATTCTACTATGCATAAAATCATCATTACTAGAGATTTAGTGTAGAAGTTGAAGCGAAACAAGAACAAGCACTACAACATCAAGAAATTCAATTGGAAGCTCAACCATCCACAGAAACAAGGAAGCAAGAATACTTTTATGAAGAAGAAGAATATCAAGAAATAAGAATTATACAAGGAAATGTGGAAACACCACGACCAACACTACGGACATTCACACGAGAAATAAATCCTCTTAAGAGGTATGAAGATTATGTTTCATATGTTTCTTTCATTACTAATGATGGGGAACCTTCATGTTGTCAAGAAGCAATGAATGATAGTAAAAGCATAGAATGGAAAATAGCAATGGAAGAAGAAATTGATGCCTTGGAGAAGAACAAAACATGGTACTTGGTGGAACTCCCAAATTATAGAAGGGTTGTTGGGTGCAAGTGGGTCTACAAATTGAAGAAGGGTGTCAAAGGAAAATTTGAGAGATATAAAGAAAAAAATTGTTGCAAAAAAATATTCTCAAATGGAATGTATTGATTTCATGAAATATTCTCATGTGTTTTCAAGCTTGTTTCTATTGATGTTGTATTAGCACTAGTTGCTTTATTTGACCTTGAATTGGAAAATTTAGATATTAAACCAACATTTCTACATAGAGATTTGTATGAGGATAGGTATATGGAATATCTCGAAGGGTTTTCTCAATATCACAAGAGAAAATTGGTTTGCAAGCTCAATAAGTCATTGTATGGCTTGAAAAAGTCTCCAAGGAAATGGTACAAGAAGTTTGGTTCTTCTGTGGTGAGCCAATAATTTACTATAAGTGAGTATAACCATTGTGTTTACTTGAAAATTTTAAATGCCATATTTATTATCTAGGTGTTATATGTTGAAAATATGTTTGTTACAAGCAAAAGCATGGATGCTATCAATAGCTTAAATGCTCAATTGGCTTGGACTTTTGGTATGACAGATCTAGGAGCACAAAACAAATTTTGGGCATGGAAATACATAGAATCAAGAAGAATGGTAAGCTTTGGTTATCACAATAGAAGTATGCAGAAAAAATACTCATGCATTTTAGTATGAATAATGAGAAACATGTAAACATCCCTTTTCCTTCCCATTTTAAGTTTTATTCAATATTATGTCCTAGCAGTGAAGAAAAAAAGGACTATTTGTCTCATTTAAAATATGCCAATGTAGTAGGATGTTTAATGTATGTAATGGTATGTACCAGACTAAATATTTCACATGCAGATGATGTTGCTAGTTTTCATGGAAAATACGAGAAAATATTATTGGGAAATAGTGAAATGGGTGCTTTGATATCTTAGAGGCACAAGTAATTATTGCATCACCTTTGATGGTTGTAGTGATTTAGTTTATGGTTATATTGATTCATATTTTGTATGTTCTTTGGACCAAAGGAGATCTACTTCGGGTTATGTCTTTTCTCTTGCAAGAGGATGTATAATTTGTATGTCAAAGCTTCAAAAAATTATTGCTTTATCCACTATTGAGGTCGAATATATCGATGTCTCACATGTATGCAAAGAGACAATTTGGTTAAAGGTTCTTCTGGGTAAGTTTGGAAATAAACATGGCGATGTGATTGTATTATGTGATAGTCAAAGTGCCATACACTTGGATTTTAATCTAGCTTTATCATAGTAAGACTAAGCACATTGATATTGAATACCAATTGTAAGATGAGCTATTGATGGAGGTGGAGTAGATCTTAAGAAGGTTCATACTTAGGAAAATTGTGTAGATGTGTTCAAAAAACCTGTATTGTTAAAGAAGTTGCAATGAAGTTTGGTTTCTATTGGTTCGTAGAAAAGGTAATCAAATGGGTTGTCGGCAGGGTATCAAGAAATTATTATCGAGATGGAGATTGTTAAGGTTGCGCTAATGATACATTTTTTAAAAACATATGACTGTTCGTCTTCTAAGTAGCCAAGGGTTTCAAAATGTATGGTTGTTTGTCTTTTGAACAGTGGGGTGGGGAATTTCAAAACATTTGGATTTTCACATTCCTCAAGTGCAAGCCAAAAAAAATTGTATAAATACATGTGATTGTGAAACTTGTAGGTAGACACAAATACCCACTAATTTATTGAGCAATAAGGTCAAATATCCTTTCCCTATGTTGAGTATTTCTATGTGTTGTGCTTCATTTATTTTCTGCGATTTCTCTATTTTCAATTCCTTGTGTGCAGGCTTTGTATACTCCACCGTTGCTGTGACACCTTGTTTTATAGTGTTGTGACTACTATGGTGTTTTGTTGTTGTAACACCTCTTACAGTGTTACAGTGGCCATTGTTGCAACAACTCTATTGTCATAGTACTAATGTTACATTATTTGAATACCTATATTTTTATGTGTCATGACTCTACCGTAGTTGAAACACCACCTTGGTGTTAAACCAATATTGATTCCACATGTCTCAAGTGAAACAATGGTGAGTTGGCGGGCCAATATAAACTTTTTCCCAACTAAGAATCTCTGGTAAAAGAAATAAAAAGACACACTAAGAATGTAAAATAGAAGCCAGAAAAACCACCATTTTTTTACCAAAAGCGGTCAAAATCAAATTTGGATGTTACAAAGACATATTGTCAATAAGATTAGGAAGTTTCACCTACCTAAATGCTAATTCCAACGACCTTCACAAAGAACAAACACCAACATGTTACGACAATATCAATCATGGACCACCCATCACACTTGACATGGTAACAAAGAAAGAAAAAAACAAGAAATGAGGTGGCGGTAGAAATTTTACTCCTCAAAGGTTTTCAGATGTTTGTGTCCTTACAAAGTCAAACATTCATATTAGTATTAATATGATTTTGCAATATATCCGCCACCCACCTTTATATGTGATACTAACTTCACCTCATTTAAAATTAAAATAATTAAAATAAAACAAAATAAACAAAACTCCATCATCTTAGACCAATACTTAAATATATTTATTATTTTGTTTGATTCACTATCATATTTTTCAAATAAAAATCATTAAATTTATAAAAAATTTAAAATTCAAATGAAAAATTTAAAATAAATAAAATTATTTTATAGAATTTTATTCTTTTACCCATAATAGTAGAAACAATGGGTAAAATGTCCACTCCCAATTGAACATTTCAAAACATTGGACACACTTTCTATATATAAAAAAAAAGAGTCACCCTTTCACCACATAAACGTGTGAATCTTTATCACTGGAGAGGCGTATAGAATCCATCAAACTTTAAAATTTGATGGTAATATTTACCAACTAATAATAATAAATGGTGATGAGAAGATAGTTGGATAAGATCAAATATTATATGTGGTATGATTAAGAGAATACTTTACATCTTAAACATCACACTTTCTTTTCCATGACGCATAAATGATGCCACTTAACATTTCAATCTTTAATGTATGTAAGGAAACCATTATCATTTTAGCGGTCATAGTCGGTGACACCATATATAGCAATAGCTCAAAGCGATTTATCCATGGTGGTACAGACAACAATAAGTGGGGGGCACTGAGGTCTAATATGGATTGAAATATTAAAATTAAAATATTATTTTGAAATTATGTTTTGAATTGTGATGGAATGATAGTGTGGACGTCCATGGATATAATATAAAACAATTTCATTATATATTATAAAATTCAAAACTTCATAGAGTTAAATTACACTTTATTAATTAATTTTAAAATATATTATTTTATATTCATATTAATGGTTTAATTATGTTATATAATTACTTAGTTAAGAGATTTTTTTCTTTTCATTGATATAGGTTAAATCTATATGGTCCTAATTATTAATTATTTATCTAGTTGTGAAATACATATGTGGCTTAAATATATCTTAAAATCTTAGTATTCAAAAACCTAACACATTGAAATTTAATTTCCATGTATATCAATTTTTTTATCGCTTAGTATTCAAAAACTTAACACATTGAAATTTAATTTCCATGTATATCAATCTTATTATCCCTTAGTATTCAAAAACCTAACACACATTGAAATTTAATTTCCATGTATATCAATCTTATTATCCGTGCTGCAAGGCAAGTAATAATGTAATGGATATGGCGTTGAATATGGATTAATCTTATTTTGACCAAAATTTACACAAGCAATTTGCAAAGTCTACCTTATAAAACAAATATAATTTATTTTTAATTCTATTTATTTAAGCCCTGATTGGCTCACAAGGCTAGGGCTTATTGAGAAATCATAACTGAGGTACAACTGTCTTCAATTCATTTCGCTATTGGCATTCATTGTTGAGTACGATGTTGTACGACACTGATCTCATCAATCACTTACAAGTGGATTTGACTCATTCTACATGACACCTCTTGGTCATCCAATGTTGTTGTACACCCTCCCCTAAACCTGTACATTGACTTCTGGCTTGAGCATGTGTGCAACAGAGCTGCCCAGTGAGACTCTCTGAGTTGCAAGGGCTATTCCAGTCCCAATCAATCCATGTTTTATGCCCACTAAAGTGACCATTGAAAAGCATGGTATGTATTTTAATGGTAAAAATCATTAAAGTCCACCGCCAGCGCCATTAAGGAAGGGATTGAGAAGATATTTGTGCAAGAAATATTATCATTCTCCCATGACATACAACATAGGAATTTATTTAAAGGTAATGCTCCACAAAATATATTTTTTTCGTTCATATTTATAACTTGACTATTTTACATGCAATGTTGCGTGCATTTGCTGCTAATGGAGGTATGATACATCATCAAGTGAATTATTTTCTTTTGGGAGAATATATGCCCATGAAAATTGTAATCATCATAAGGCCATGATAACTATAAGACAACCAATATTTGTGGAGCTATAGCTCCGGTAATGCAGGGGGCAGTATATACCACCCATTGGATTTTGTACTTGGCTAAATCTAAGTGTTGGCATATATTGCCCCCATGCATTAATGGAGCTATAGCTCTACAAATAATGATAGCTTAACTATAATATGTTATCATTATTATTGTTTTAATAATGATCTTGAGTATGCATTGGCAAAAAGAAATCAAGTAAAAAGTGACGACTTTTGGTGTAAATAAAAAATAAAGTATTTGAAATAATGTAGTTCTTTTATGAATGAGGATAATAAATTTCAATTCATTTATGCATAATATTTAGTAATAATTGTTTATTTTGTTATTAATTAACAATTAAATTGTAATAAGTTTTATTATTTAAAAAAAATACGAATATATTAATCTACACCAATTTAATTAATTTTACTTATAACATATTTCAACTAAATATATGTCTGAGAAAAAATAATAATTTGAAACACAAAAGCAATACACACTGAACTATGGATGTGCAACTATGTTAGAGATATTATTTGATATGGATTCACTTCAGTGGACCATATATATATATATATAGTCAACTATTCAACATTCAATATAGTCCCTTCACTTCCAAAGAAAAAGACTAATAAGGAATTCTCACAATGCTGCACATGTGAGACTAATGTGAGAATGTTAGGTCCCTATATTACTGGTGTGACCCCTTATTATTAATAGTGCAACCCCCTTATTATATTGTTGTGTCTATGTAGTTCCATATTGTTATTATCATGCCCCATAGAAACCCACTATTGTTATTGTTGTGCCCTTACATTATTATTGTTATGTCGACTTCGATTATATTATGACCCCTTAGAATACTATATATAGAAAGGAGGTCTTTTCATTTGTATTATCCAAGAATTGTTCATTTGTGTAATGTAAAGGAGGTTTTCCCCTCGAAGAGGTTGATTTTTAAGTAGTTGATCTATCTTTTCTATCATTTTGTGAGATGGTTTCATAAGATTGGTATTAGAGTTTTGGATTCTAGGGTTTCACTGCTCCAAACAGGTCATCGTGGAATTTTCATTATAACTTTTTTTTTTTTTGCAACGTTTCAGAAGCTAAAAAAACCCCATTTGAGCCAACATCTCACTTAACCTCGTGTACGAATTTGAAATCTTTCCTTTCTATCTTTTTGGAGATATGATCTGAGGAAGTTAGGGTTTTTGCAAGCTCCAAAATTCCATCTCAAACAGGTCATCATGTAAATTTTGCTATAAGTTTTTTTCTACGAAGTTTTAGACTCTGAAATTAAAACCCATTTGAGCCAGAATCGTGGAGAATATTGGGCCCGAATTTCAGATCTTGTTTCGCTATATTTTCGGACATACGGTCCAAGACATTTAGGGTTTTGGCAGACTCCAGAATTACATTCCAAACAGGTGACCTTGGGAAAATCGTCATAACTTTCTCTCTGAGCATCAGATTGAAATTTCGTAAGAAGTTACAAAAATAGGAAGGATAGTAATTTTCTGTGTATGTTTTTCAGATCATAAGGTTGAAACAATGACACGTAGTAGGTCATACAAGTTCACTCCCCTGAACTAGTCTATAAGCAGGTCATTGTAGGAGATTTGGCATAACTCTTTATTGAAGAATCCAATATTGATAAGACTGGCAGAATTGGAAAGAGGACACAGAGGGATATCATAGGTCCTAATGTTAGACCTTGGAGATCTGAAATTTTAGAGATACAAAAAATTCAAGATCGAGATCCTAAAAGCAAGAAAAATAATGACTCGAATCAAGAAAATAGAAACACCTAGTAAGAAAAATTGGATGGATGATTTGAAGAGTATGATCGAAGCTAAGATAAATAGTTTTATATGTGCCATGGAAGAATATTTGAATAAAGGAATGGAAGGTTTGAAGAAAGGTGGGACAAAGATGCTACAAGAAAGGCCTCCTAATGATGAAAAGGTAGTAGAGGAAACTCATGATGAGAAAAAAATATATGTTAATCATGATTTCATAGAATCTAACATTGGATTGAAGACCCACCATATTCCAAAGATCGATATTAGGAAGTTTGATGGCAAGGATCCCATAACAAGAATACTACAAATGGATAAATATTTTGATCTACATGATGTGCAACTGTTACAAAAGGTACGTATTGCATCTTTATATTTAGAACTGAAACAATTTTTATGATATAAAGGGCTTTGTTATTGTAAACCACTTGTCACTTGGTCAATTTTCACAGAGGAAATGATAGCACATTTTGAGGGTACAAATAGAAACACCTTGTTTAGCCAACTGATAAATCTCAAACAAAAGGGTTCAATGGCAGAGCACATTAAGGACCGCAAAAAATTGAATATAACGGTAAATGATATTTCAGAGAAGAGAACATTCAACATGAGGTTCGTCTTTGAGAACCTGATTCATTGGAGAAGGCATTCAGGTCGGAAGGAAAAATTCAAAGAAAAATTATGGCAACAAGAAATCCTACCACTCACAATTATAAATATGGAAGTGTTTGCTCCTATCCTTCCACAATAGGGAAAATTTTAAGGATGGAAAATTATCTTCAAGGTTAAAAACATTGACGAATCTCACTAGTCCCTAATATGCAAACTATAAAATGTTTATTGATGTATTTGTAAAATTATTCAAATTTATAATGATTTTATAATGATTTTATATATACATATATATAATGTTAGCGATTGTAAGGTAAATAAGTAAATATTGTAAAATTTGGGCAAATCATTTTTTATAAGAAAAATGGAAATTTCTGAATATTTTTTTGGAAAAATCATGGAAAATTAGCCCTCCTGTGAATATTAGCCCCTAAAATTTTCCATGTTCCACAACCCACAAGGTTGACACCACAACAATTGGAAGAAAAATGAGAAAACAACCTTTGTTACAGTTGTGATAGTAAATACACTAAAGGTAATAAGTGTGCTGAGAAGAAATTATTTTACATTGATTGTGAAGAGGAGGAAGAAAAGGATCAAGAAACATAAAAAAAGAGGATATACACCGGGAACCAACCCCGGAGAAAGAAGAAATTAATCCAACCATATCTTGTAATGCACTGGCAGGAATTACCACTCCTCAAACTCTCAAGATAGAAGGACATATTAAGAAGAAAAAGGATAACCTCATTTTCGCGTAGAATCGAATGAAACAACAGACAGACCAACATCGCAGCAAAAGAAGTTTTGATATAGGTGACTGGGTATTTTTTACAAATACAATCATACAAACAAATTTCCCTCAAGCAAGCTAAGAAGGATAATAAATTATCACCAAAGTACTATGGTCCTTACAAGGTGTTGCAAAAGATAGGTACTATGGCACACAAATTGGAGCTTCCTGCATCTTCCCAAGTGCCCCCATTTTTCCATGTTTCATGCTTAAATAAGGTTATAGGTGAAAAGCCCCAAATTCAAAAAATATCATCGAAACTTGACAAGGAAGGAAAAATCATATTGTTACCTGAAGTAGTCATGGAAACAAGAACTCGACAGCTACGAAATCGATCAATTTCAGAGTATCTCATTAAGTGGAAGAACTTACCTGCTGAAGATTCCACATGGGAGGATAGGAATTTTATTCAGAAGCATCCAAAACTACTCAAGCGTTGAGGACAATACTTTTTGAAGGAGGGGGGCATGTTAGGTCCCTATGCTACTAGTGTAAACCCTTATTGTTATTAGTGCAACCCCCTTATTATATTTTTGTGCCTATGTAGTCCCATATTGTTATTATTGTGCCTCATAGAATCCCACTATTGTTATTGTTGTGCCCTTACATTATTATTGTTATGCCAGCTCTGATTATATTATGACCCCTTAGAATCCTATATATAGAAAGGAGGTTTTGTCATTTGTATCGTCCAAGAATTTTTCATTTGCGTAATGTAAAGGAGGTTTCCTGCTTGAAGAGGTTGATTTTTAAGTTATTGATCTATCTTTTCTATCTTTTTGTGAGCTCGTTTCATAGCAGAGAATTCCTTATTAGTGCTTTTTTTGGAACTCAAGGGACTATAATGATTGTTGAATAGTTGACTGTTTATTCATCTAAGAGACAACCATAAACATTATACATTCACAAAAATCTCTAAACAAATCAAAGCATAAATAAATGGAATTAAAAAAAGCATTATAATGTCGACTTAATTTTTGGTCAAAAATGTAATAATCCAAGGATCAACACATATAGTTCAAATGGAAATGCTTGGTTTATTTCTTTCAATTGTGATAACTCATTTCCCCGCTGAAATGATATAGTTATAGTCAAATGATATAGCCATACTTGAATTATTTTTAGTTTATCATAGATATAGCTATAGTTGTATTATTTCTATAGTTGTTTTATTTCTAGATTGACATTGTTGGTCATTGATATATTATAATAAAAATGTGTTCTAGTCAACTAAAACAATTTACAAAGATGAATTGTTTTGGAAAGAGTTCAAAGGAATATATTGTGTCACATGAATTTATATAAAAAGAATTTAGAAAACATCACGAATAATAGGGATATTAATTTTTATATAAATAATTGTTTTCACTTTTTCTAAGATTAAAAGGTTCAATTATAGTTATGTAATTCAAGCTACCCTCAAGGTCATACTCAAGTCTCAAACCGTAGAACGACATAGTGCTGGCTCTCAAGTATGAAACTGCAAATTCGATTTCACCTACACAACAAACTTTTATTCTCCTCTTCTATACTGATTTCATATTGGAAACCATGTATATTTTTATTGTAGATTCAAACTACAGATTGTGATATGCTAAAACAATTGACTTGAATCTACTCTACTAATCAACGAAAACAAAAATTGATCGATGAAATCACAAAGCAGAAAAGGAAGAATTTCAATCACACATAACACAATAATTTTCTAGGGAAAGCCTTAGCTAAAATCCCTGACTTTTTGTATATTGCATTAACTAGAATATTTGAGAAGAAAATACAATGCTTGTTCAACCTGAACAATCTCTGCACAAGTACAATCTTACTCACTTCTTCAGAAACCAACGAAGCAGAAAAGGAAGAATTTCAATCACACATAACACAATAATTTTCTAGGGAAAGCCTTAGCTAAAAACCCCAACTTTTTGTATATTTCATTAACCAGAAGATTTGAGAAGAAAATACAATTCTTGTTCAACCCGAACAATCTCTGCACAAGTACAACCTTACTCACTTCTTCACAAACCAACTCAAGCCAATACTTAGCCAAATATTATTCCTTCCAAGCCCCTACGTCCTTGTGTTGTTCCCTTGGGAATTAACTCATATTTAATTGGGAAATTCCCCTCTCATAACTACAGAATCCATCCATAGGCCTTCCTTTGATTGCATGCACCATCAGTTTAATTTAGATAATTTTACAACTGATACTATATTGTCCCTGAACTCTAATCTCAACTGGGTCTTCCTTTGAACTGACATGCATGATTTATTTTTGAGTGAATTATCAATTATCTAATTGATCACTGCATGTGAATTAAATCCAATTTAATTCACTTGATCACTCACTAGTTCCTCCAATAGTTAGAACTAGTTTAACTAAATTTAACTCAGTTAAACTAAATTAAATAATTACAGCTCAGTAAGAACTCAACCCGGGCCCCTAAAATTTAGGTACCATTCTACATGACTCTAGATAAACTTCCAACTCGAATTTACTGAGCCAAATAAGTTAACTTAACTTAGTTAACTGCTACAAGTTTCTATGAGAATAGAATTACAATTTAATTCCCAATTTAGTTCAAGGAAAAATTAAATTAGGATTTTCTTGTTGCTATTTTTAACACACTCTCTCAACAAGAAAGGGATTATCTGCGACCCCAATCCTACCTCTGTGAAACTTGAATTTGCATATTAACAAATCCTTTGTCAAAATATATGCATCGTGCTCCTCTATAGGAATGTACTCTAGCAACATGATTCTGCTCTGCACACAATCTCGTAGATGGTGATACCAGATGTCAATATGCTTGGACTAATCATGAAAAATTGGATTCTCAGAGAGTTTGATACAACTTTGATTGTCAGGGTAAATCATTGTTAGATCCATATGTTGACCAAACAACCTAACAAGGATCTTCCTCATCTAGATAGCTTCACAAGTTGCTTGACTAACAACCATGTACTCTGCTTCTGCTAAACTGAGTGCAACTGATCTTTGCTTCCTGCTGTACCAAGAAACTGTTGTTGACCAAATAGTGAAGATTCCCCCTGATATGCTCTTCCTGTTTGATTTACTTCTTGCCTAATATGCATTCGTGAAGCCTTGAAGCTTCACTCCCTCTATCCGTCTGTACCAAATTACAAACTAAGTGGTGCCTCTGAGATATCTCAATGCATGTTTAGTTTCCTTCCAATAAATTTTGTTTGGCTTAATCATGGCTTGACTAAGGTGGTTAACTACAAAACACACATACGGTCGTATGTTCACCAAATACATAAGTGAACCCAAAATTTGTCTATAAACAGTAGCCTCCACTACTTCACTTGAAGTAGCATCCTCCTTCCCCCAATTACCAACTAGAGGAGTCTCCATGGGTTTGCTTCTCTCCATGTGGAACTTCTTCAGAATCTCATTGGCATACTTCCCCTGAGAAACAAATAGTTCCTCATCTCTTTGCCATACTTCCATACCAAGAAATTAATGCATGAGCCCCAGATCCTTCATCTCAAACTCTCTTACAAGATCCTCTTTGTAAGATTTAATCAGCTTCTCATCACCTATCAAAATCAAATCATCGACATATAATACAATAATCAACAATTTACTTTCAACCACAATATGGTAAAGGTTCACATCTACTTCACTTTTGGTGAAGCCCAACTCGGTGAAATCGTTGTCAATCTTGGTGTACCAAGCACGAGGTGCTTGTTTTAGTCCATACAACACTCATTTGAGTCTGCACACATGTAACTCTCTATTGGAGGTCTCAAATCCTTATGGATGATCAATATACACCTCTTCCTCAATCATGCCATTGAGGAATGTTGTCTTTACATCCATCTGATGTATCTTCCATCCCATTCATGCTGACAGTGCTAAAATAAATATGATTGATCAGTACCTTGCTACAGGAGAAAATTTCTCATCGTAATCAATTCCCTCCACCTTAGAGAACCATCTAGCCACAAATCTAGCCTTGTGTTTCTCCACACTCCCATTGGCTACTTGCTTTACCTTGTAAATCCATATGGAACGCACCACTAACTTGTCTATTGGTCTTGGGATCACCTCCCAAACACTTTTTCTAATAATGAAGTCATACTCCTCAACCGTGGAATCAACCCACACTGGTTGTTGCGCTACTTCCTCGAATGAGGATGGCTCAATCTCTACACTCTCGCTCATTAGAGCCATGTAGCCAATGTACTACTCTATTGACCTTCTCTGCCTGCATTGTGATGTGGGTGCTCCCACATTCTCTCTAGCATTTTGCAATAACCTGTCGGCCTCTCTGGTGCGCTTTCTTCCATCTATGGAAGTCTCTACATGAGTGGGTGATTCCACTCTCTTCTCCTCTGCATTTGGCTACTCCACATCATCCCGAGGTTCCTCCTTTGGTGCTAAAATATCCTCAACTACACTTAACTAAAGCTACCTCTCAAGGGATCATATCATGGCCTTCTCTTCATCAAAATTTACATCTCTACGAACCATTGTCATCATGTTGGATGGAAGGTATTATCGATAGTTGTGAGGTGTATCAATGTACCCCACAAATATGCCCAACTCAACTGTTGGTTCTAGCTTTTTCCATGCATCCTTTGTAACATGACAGTAGAACCATCAACCAAATATCCTGAAGTGTGCCACATCTGGTTTCTTACATGAAAAATCTTCTTCTGGTGTATGCATCTCGAGAATATGATGAGGGCTTCTGCTATGCAAATAAACAGTTGTGTTGTAGGCTTCAGCCCACAAGTGCAATGATAGGCCCTGATCATGTAGCATCGCCAGTGCTTCTCCCACAATACTTATGTTCTTCCTTTCATCCACACCATTCTGCTATCAGTTATGAGGTGCTATCAACTCCCATCGAATGCATTTTATTGCACATAAGTTATTGAATTCATTCGACACATATTCTCCACTGTTAGTGCTTCTGAGATCTTTAAATTTACTGCCAGTATCTTTCTCAACAAGTGCTTTAAATTCAAAAAAATTAGTGAACGTATGATCTTTCTTCTACATGAAGAAAATCCAACACTTGAAAAATCATCAAAAAATATTACATAATACATATGCTTGGCCATGGATGCTATCAAGAACGATCCACACACATCTGAGTGAACTCGATCAAGGATCTTTCGTGCTCGACCGTCTCTATTATGGTAGGAAGCTTTGTTGTACTTCCCCAATGTACACCCTTTACATGTGTCTCTCTACTCTAGTTTACCCTTTGGAAGTCTTGTAGAAATTTGCTACATGATATTCAAAGCTCCATGATGCAAGTGACCAAATATTTTATGCCACGACGCACTAATGTCTTGGCTCTACACTTTCTCTGCTTTAATGCTCAAAGCAACACATTATTCTACCTCCAATTTGTAGAGGTTCTTCACTTGAACCCTGAGCGGCTTCACCTGTCCTCTGGCTGTGTGGTGAAGGAAAGACTTTCCCTTACTAAATATCACATCATAGCCACAATCCTCCAACATGGAAACAAAAACCAAGTTATTCTTCAAACCATGAACATACATGACATCTCTCAATGTGAGGGGAGAACCAGACTCCCTCTGAAAGATAACGGTGCCGATGTCGGTCACACTATACCTCCCATCATATCCCATCTCGATGTGCATATGGAGGTCCTTCTCCTCCAAGTGACTGAAGATCTCTTTGTCTCCGGTCATATGGAATCAAGCTTCACTATCTAAGTACGACACACTAGCCATCACCGATGACACCATGCAAGTGATGAGGGTGAAATTGAGTTTGAATTGTCAAGCAAGAGCTTCACCTGTCGCTCCTCCTTAGGTCTTCTTACCGACCTTCTTGTGTGACACTTTGTAGCATAGTATCCTAGCTTGTGATAGTGAAATTTAATTTTCGACATGTCCTTCTTCTTGCTTCCTTGACTGGAATATGATTTAGAATGGGATGACTTCCCTTCCCCTTCTTCGCCTTTCTAGCTCAAGCACAATTATCCTCATCATCATGCTTTGATAAGGATTTGTCTTCGGTGTTCCATCGAATCCCTTCCCGTACCAAGTTGGACCAAAATCCCTCCCACTTTGGTAGCTTCTCCCTCCCATTAACTGAGTCCTGGTAGTTGTTCTAGCTCTTTATAGGTAAGTGCTAGGCTTACCAGATTGTCTTTTGCAACAGTAACCAAGACAATTCCAAGCTCATCCCAACATTAGGTGAACTTGGTCAAGTACTTTGGAATTGAGTCACCCTTCACCATCTTAATATTTTTGAGTTTGTCCTCCAGTTCCAGCTTCTTCTAGTCACTGCAGTTTTGAAACAGGTTCATCAATGCCTTCCACATTACAAATGGAGTTACCCTGCCATGGAGATTCGAGACAATATGATCTTGAACACCTTCTAGGATAATCCTTCTTTCCTTTGCCACACACTTTCTCCATTCTTCCATATCTTTAGCATCAAATGTTGGAGGCTTCAGGATATCATGATCTATGAATTCCTTCAGCATGTTGTCTTCCAACACTACCTCCATCCTGGACTTCCAAGTTATGTAATTCAAGCGGCCCTCAAGGGCATACTCAAGTCTCAAACTGTAGAATGACATTCTGCTAGATCTGAAGTATGAAACTACAAATTCGATTTCACCTGCACAACAAACTCATATTGTCCTTTTCTATAGTGATTTTAGCTTCGATACCATGTATATTTTTATTATAGATTCAAACTGTAGATGGTGATATGCTAAAATAATTGACTTGAATCTACTCTACTCATCATCAGAAACAAAAATTGATCGATGAAATCACGAAGTAGAAAAGGAAGAATTTAAATCACACATAACATAATAATTTTTTGGGGAAAGCCTCAACTAAAAACCCCTGCTATCTGTATATTTCATTAACCAAAAGATTTGAGAAGAAAATACAATGCTTGTTCAACCCGAACAATCTTCGCACAAGTACAATCTAACTCATTGCTTCACAAACTAGCTCAAGCCAATACTTAGCTAAATTTGTTACCTGGCAAGCCCCTACTTCCTTGCGTTGTTCCCTTGGGAATATTCCCATATTTAATTGGAAAATTCCTCACTTGTAATTGCACAATCCATCCAAAGGCCTTCCTTTGATTGCATGCACCATTGGTTTAATTTAGATGGTTTTACAACTCATAGTACATTGTCCCTAAACTCTAGTCTCAATTGGGTCTTCCTCTGAAATGACATGCATGAGTTATTTTTGAGTGAATTATCAATTATCTTATTGATCACTGCATGTGAATTAAATCCAATTTAATTCACTTGACCACTCACTAGTTCCTCCAACAATTAGAACTAGTTTAACTGAATTTAACTCAGTTAAACTGAATTAAATAATTACAACTCAATAAGAACTCAACCCGGGCCCCTAAAATTTAGGGATCATTCTACATGAATCTAGATAGAGTTCCAAATCAAATTTACTAAGGAACCTAAGTGAACTTAACTTAGTTAACTGCTACAGGTTGTTATGATAATAAAATTACAATTTAATTCCCAATTTAATTCAAGAAAAACTTAAATTAGGATTTTCTTATTGCTATTTTTAACACACATCACTTAGAATACACCTTAAATTCCCTTTTTTCTCCAATAGCACCAAAGTACCCATGCACCAAAACCAAAGAGAGAGGGAGAGCCAATTTCCCACACATTTTCAATGACCAATCCCAAGAATAGGCATAAAAATAAGGAGTATGAGTTAGAGAAAGAAAACATATAAGATGAGAGAACCATCATACATCGTGGGACCAACCACCATGAATCAACCAATGAGACACTTATTAGATAAAGCCTAACCCAAGAAAAACATGGAACATTGAGTGAGCAAACAAAAGCAAGCCAAAGCCTCCTACCCTCCATTGTGTATGCATATATAAATATTTGCATCTGAGAGAGCACCAAATTATCTTTGTTGAGTGTTCCTGAGGGCATATCTTGATTCTTGTCTTGTCTTATAAAGGCCCATGTTTTGGATGTCTCCTCAATTTGCAAGGGGGAAAGGGTAATGGGAACTACCCTTCCTTCCAACGCCATAGTTTAATCTCTTAATGACTATCAACAAGTAAGAAAACTTATTTCACCCCCAATTGAATCACAATGAAATCTCTTAGGTAATGGCTTTTAAATTTTGCAGTTGACTTCAACATTTAAGTTTGGGCCAGGTCATGTATTTTCAAAACAAGTGAGCAAGTAAGTGACTTCCCCTAGACCAAGGATCCATTAGGCTTTCCCTTCTTCAGTTGTTTTAATTAATTTTAAATAATAATTAGTATATTTTTTAGTCAAAGTTTCAACCAACTGTGGTTCCTCACATTGGTGTTGTTGTCACATTTTATCATTATAAAGAGTATGGGGAACGAGGGACATTACAAACCCTGCCCCCTTAAAGGAAAGATATCCTCATTTTTCTATAAATAGAGAACATAAACAAAAATTGAGCTTTATAGTCAAATCTCTTACATCAACTACATTTTCCCATGTTGTAAATTCCCACATCTAGCCATGCCATTCATTATCCTCAAGGCTTTCACAGGGAACAATCTTAGCTCATTTACTCTTTGGACACGCCCAATGCATTATGATCCCATTAAGTATGCACATGACTCTTTGAAAACCAGTTTACTCAAGTCCCCTCTTCCTAACAGTCACACACCTTCCAAGTCTAGGCATCCCTTTCTCTTCTTCCTCAATCCCTTAGGCAATCCATTAGTTGGTAAGGCTTCCTCACATACGAATAGTCTTGATGGAGTCTCACATCGAAGGCATCCCTTTGGCTTACTCTAAAAATGCAACATATTTGTCACATCATTTCTCATAGTGAACAATGCATATAATAGGGTTCTAATTCCACCAGAATGGCCTCGTCCCTAAAGTCTTCATATCCACTTAAATTTTTCTACACCTTTGTGATATTACTTGTAATCAACATCATCTATCTTTGTTGGATATTTCATCATATTACCTAGATCACAAACATCCAATTATCATAAGATTAATCATAATAATTTTATTTCAAATTAAACCAAAATTTCAACAGGTAATACTTTACAATGATACTTATCTTTATGGCTATTCTTTGCTTCCTTTGTCTCCATAGGTAACAGGTCCAACTCTTTGTCTTCACTGAAGAATCCATCTTATGCTCACATCCAATTGAGTGTGGGGCATGATTTTCATCCCATTAGTTACTCACCCTTCTAGGCCCAGGGAACCCCCATTCTTGGCAATCCACCTATCTAAGTCTTTTCCTGCATAGGCCCCCATCAACTACTCACCCTTCTAGGCCTATGAAACTCCATTTATAGGTAGTCTACCTATCCAATTATTTTCCTACATGGGCCATCATCAGCTACTCACCCTTTCAAGCCCAATAAACCCCCATTTTGTGCAGTCTACCTATCCAAGGGTTTTCTTGTAGGGGTTATTGTTAGATTATCATAACCATGTGCCTTTCTGGCATACTCCACTGCATTACTAATGGAGTCTTATATTCAAGGTATACTTTATGACTTTCTCCCATGGAGAAAAAAAAGTTTCATAGGGTTGCAATTCTACCATAGTAGTCTTGCTCATGGGTTCCATGCTCAATCACTTCACCTATGTCACAACATTCAATTCCCATGAGATATTGTTAAAAATTTGAAATCATAAATTTTAATTCCTCAAATGTGCTTCATTCAGAAGCCAAATCTCATAAGCATGAGACTTTTAATCATGTTGATGAGATCCCTTGCATGTGATGATATTTTGTCATGGTGGCTTCTACAACACTCTACTTGGAATCTAAATTATCAATATGCCAAACAACTATTAGTACTCATACATATAACCTTTTCATTGCAAATATTCACAACATCTCTTGATGTGTTCCCAAAATTATTACACATAGAACAATTCTATCAATCTCCACTGAATTGAAATGAAATTATTATACCATCATATGTATGCATCACATTCATCTAAATACAATTAAAATTTTATTCCAATGGTCTAAATAGTTATAATTGGAGATGCATAATTTAAATTCATAAGCAATTTAGTTCTCTAATTTATTTTGTAGGCATTACAAAATTCATTTAAATCTTTCACATTAATGGCTACTTTCCTTAACCATATCTCTTCCTAGGCATCCATGCAATACATGCATCAAGTTAGAAACAAAATATACCATTTTCAACTGAAAGGAATTCTTATCTAATTCCTTTCCTTTACCTTTTTACTTTTGCTTGTTGCTTTCCTTATTTACTTGGCTTCCATTACCAACACGCTCATTTGAATCCATTTTAACAAAATTTGGTTGGCTTGTAGCATACCTATTGCAATATTCAACAATCCCTGAAATGATCTCAACCTCACATATAAGTCACACCTCTATCAATTATGTTGCTTACAAGTTTTAATGCAATTTTCATAAAGGTATTTGCATTAGGTATCCACTTTACAAATTCTAGCATTGTCATGTCTTTTTTAAAGTTAACTTTCAACCTCTAATGTTTTCAAATATTTACATGACTAGGCTCATAAGCCCAATCATATTATATGCACACTAACAATGGTAGTTAACAAAAAGACACCATTCTTGCACACTTTCCTAATGGATATTCCATGCCACATGGAATCCATTAAGTAACCTCAATGTATTACCAAAAAAATAGAAATTAATAATTTGTATTTACATACCATTCACACACATAATATTTTACAAAATTAATTAATTATCCTCCTACTATGATGGTTCTCAACAAACTAACTTTCTTTTGAAATGACATCATTATACCCTTTTTTATTTTCTCATTATTCATAAAATATTTTAGGGGTTAATATTCGTAGGTGAGCTAATTTTCCATGCTCTTTCCAAAAAACAAATTCACTAATTTCCATTTTTTCCAAAAAATTTAATTTCCCAAAATTTATAGTAAAAAATGTTTTACCTTAAAAATTGCTAATATTTTATATAGACTAATATATAAAATCTTTTTTTTGCTTAAGCAAAATTCCAACCTTCTAATTCATTAAAGTGTAAAATCCATTACATAATGTACAACAGTTCACCAGGAACTGTGAAAAAAGTGGAAAAAACCCAAGACTCCCAATTACCCAACCCAAGGACGAAGTCCCGCCCCTTACATACCACACTGCTACCTCTTAAAAGGAATACCAAGCCTCCAAACTACTAAACCATTAACCGCTAACTTTCCAGGCATTAAGGAAACCACCAAAGCAAAGAGCATCAGAAGCCGTAAAGACTCCTAAACCCAGAAAGCCGTCAATAGTTCATTATCTTCGTCGCCCAACTCACTTCCTTAATCTCCACCGTTGGACCCTCCTGATCAATCCAACGATTGTAGAGGATTTCACAATGTGAAGAAGCCTGATTGTTAACCAGAAGGTCCCACTGACTTGCTTGCTCCATTTTGACTGTCGATCCACTTTCCCTGATCTGATGGCTAAGGATCATATCGCACGGTGCAACCCTACCAAACATTATTGTGCGAGAAGGGCGGTAATGCCTCAGGCCCCACTGCCATGTGTTATCTGATGAATGGGATCACTTCCAAATATTCAAAACCACTTCTTTCTTACATCGCATGCGATCGTCAGAAAACCTCCCCCAACATGGTAAGACGATCGCCGATGGAAAATAGGGGGTATTACGGCCCAAAATTGGTACCTGAGATGGATGAATAATCACTTTCTCTCCTCGCCTATACCTGTACCTCCTGGGCTCTCTGAGCAAATTCTTTACTTGTCTGCGGAGGTTGAAAAAGGTCTGCCACCCATACCTGGATGAGCCATGCAGAAAAAGGCTACCCATGCAAAACACCATGATTACGACCTAGCTGCTAAGTCCCTGTCCTCTTCTGCTTTCTCATGACACAGAGTTTTCACTCTGCACTGAGGCCACTCCTGCCAATTCATTGTAACCTTGCTATTAGGACAATTCACCCCTTGGTTGTCCAGTAGATCCACCAGCTTGTTAGCTATTCTACAAACATGGTTAAAACTAATAGTGCGAAGACCCTGGAGATGACCCTCAATTCTATGGAAAACCTGGATAAGCCTCCAGTGTTTTGAAACTTTCTCCGGCCCTGTTCCACAGCTGATTCTTTTTACCGAGTTAATAATTAACTCAGAGTCCACTTCTATAATCACATTCGAGCGGTTTTCCTACTTCAGAAACTCTAAGCATTGCTCCATAGCCATTAGTTCCACCATGTTATTGGTAGCTTTACCTAAATGACCATGGAAGATGGAGATAATACTTCCTATTTCATCCCATAAAACCCCACCATAGCTAGCAGTTCCCAGGTTGCCTTTAGAAGCTCTGTCAATATTGTATTTCAAATACCCTGCCGGGGGGGTATACCAAACATTTTTCTCCATATTTGTAGAAATCACTTGCCTGTCTAGGCTTTGAGGAATTATCCCCTGAATACCCAACTGCCTGAGAATTTTCAAATCTGCCTATGAAGGAGGATTTTTAGGATAATTCTTCACTATGGAGCCTACTGTTTCCTTTAGTTGTTTTAAAATCATCTCAAATAGGAGATGAGAGGGTTTCCTTTCTTCTTTAAATATTCTCTTGTTCCTTTCTTTCCAAACATTCCATATAATAAAACTTGGTGTTAGGGCCCAAGCCGAGTTAAGCCATTCATAATCAGAAAAGTTCCTTCTCCAATTATTGAGGGTGTTAATTATACTCCCTTTTTCTCTATTATATTGATGAAAAATGATGGCAAAAGAATCCCATAGCCAGGAGGTAAAGCTGCAACTATTTAGTAAATGTTCCATTGATTCCTCTTGAGCCTCACGGAGCTGGCATCTAGAAGGCCCCAGAACCTCCCTCCTCCTAATATTATCCCAAGTCAAGATTTTCTTGTGATGAACTAACCACATGAAGAGTTTGATCTTCATCCACCCTTGGTGCCTCCATAGGTTTGGCCAAGTCTTGTCTGGTATAAGAGAATTCAGCATAAGTAGAATTCCTTTTGCTTCCTTAAGATTGAAGGTGCCCTCATTATTATTGCCCCATCTTAGTTGATCTTTCCCTCTTGTTACTAAGATTTTCATTTGCTCCAACATTTTCCTTAGTATCTCTGCTTTTCTATTCAAGGGGCTCCTCTCTTTGCCATCGACGTTCTTCCAGATTCTCCACTTTTTTGTATGTTGTGTATCCTCCCAGAAGTCCTTTTACCTTAATTAGTCCTTGCATATCTGTCTCGTTCTTAAGGTCTATAAAGTCCTCATTTAGCAGTATTGGTTCTTTTTGCCACTTGTCCTCCTAGAAAAGAGCCAAGTTTCCCTCTCTGACCTCCTAGAAAATATTTTCTTGTACAAGACTCCTGTTCTCCCAGGCTTTGTTCCAAATGTGTGAGCCTTTTATGTTCCCAAACATTCTTATGAGATCCCTAGTATGCCATGAGCTAACATATTTTTCCTTCCAGATATTTTCCCATTGGGCCTTTGGATTTTGTACCCAACGCCACCAAAGTTTGGCCCTAAAACATTGTTAAGAATTTCTTGATCATCCAAGCCTAGGCCTCCATAGTTCTTGGGCCTATAGATTTTATCCCAAGAAACTAAGGCCCACTTTTTCCTTGTCCCCCCCTTACCCCATAGGAAATCTCTTTAAATGTTTCTGAACTGCTGTAGGACCCCTTTGGGAGCCAGGATGGCTGATAGCATGAAAACAGGAATAGCTTGCAAAACTGCCTTAGTGAGAACCAACCTACCAACTAGGTTTAAAGATTTGATGGTCCATTTTTTAACTTTATCCTGTAGCTTATTGATTAATGGTTCCCAAATGATTTTGTGCAATGGTTTAGCAGTAAGAGGGATACCTAAATATTTTGAGGGGAGGGACTCCCTTTGAAAGCCTAGAATTCTGTAAATATTTCTCTGAATCGCAATATTGGTATTAAAGAAAAGGACTTTTGATTTGGATAGATTGACTTCCATACCTGTGGCCATGGAAAAGATATTTAGTAACTGTTTATAGGTTGTAGCTTCTTTGACTATAGGGATTCCCTGTAGCATGGCATCATCTACAAATTGTTGATGAGTTAGAGCCTGCCCATTCTCAGATAGTTGAAGACCTTTAATCTTACGTGTAACTTTAGCATGCTTGATAGATTTACCAAGTCCTTCCATCATGAGAATGAAAAGAAAAGGAGAGAGTGGATCTCCCTGTATGAGGCCTCTGGAAGGACAAAAGATCTCTGAGGGAGAGCCATTCACCAAAATTGAAAAGATGGAAGAGGTTACTAAGGCAATAACCCACCTGACCCAATTATGATCAAATCCAAAAGCAACAAGGACCCTCTTCATATAGGTCTAGTTGACCTTATCATAAGCTTTGACTATATCTAATTGCATGATCATTCCAGCCTGCCTTTTGCTACTTAATGAGTGCACCACCTCTTGGGCTTGAATGATGTTGTCTAAAATTTGTCTGCCTTCCACATAACCTGATTGTTCCCCTGAAAATATGGTAGGAAGCAAAGGTTTAAGTCTATTAGCCACTACTTTGGATATTATCTTCTAGACCACATTACAGAGAACTATGGGTCTGAACATATCCAGAGTTTGCGCAATATCCTGCTTAGGGATAAGGGAGATGAAGGAGGTATTGAGCACTTTCAAAATAGTTATGTTCGACCTGGAATCCTCCACTACATGCATAACATCCTGTTTGACAATATTCCAACATGCTTTAAAAAAATCCACATTGAAACCATCTGGGCCTAGTGCTTTTCCATTCTGCATTTCTTTGAGGAAATCCCCTACCTCCTCTTCAAAAACTGGCCTGTTTAGATTGAAATTGTCCTCTTTGGTTACCAACTTTGGTATGTTTCTAGTTACCTCACTGATAGACTTCTCCCTGTCTGAAATATTTTCCTGAGTGATTCTTCGGAAATGCTGAACAAACTCAGCTTCAATATTCTCATGGGCAGTGAGAAGAAGCCATCTTCATTCTTGACTGAAGATATTCTGTTGTGAGTTTTGTTTGCCATAGTGGATCTGTGAAAAAATTCCGTGTTTCGCTCTCCCTCTTTTAGCCATTGAACTCAAGACTTTTGTCTCCAAAAAATTTCCTCTTGTTCGCACAGATTATCCCATTCTTGATGATATTTATCCACTTGTTTACTTTTATCTCTATCAAATCCATCCATGATCAGAGCTTGGTTGAGAACCTTCATTTTGTTTTCAATATATTTTTTTCCACAAAAATATTGTTGAACTCATTTCTGTTCCAATCCTTTAGTCTGAGTTTGATATGCTTTAATCTTTTGTGGAGAAGAAACATTCTTGTTCCCTGAATCTGTAAATCTTCTGACCACCATTTTTTAATATTGTTGATAAAATCTGGGTGGGAAAGCCAGATATTTTCAAATCTGAAAGGTCTGTTTCTAAAAGTACCTATACCTTTGATCTCCAATTGAACCGGCCAGTGATCTAAGCCTTCAAAGGGGAGGACTTTTGCTATTACTTCCTTATTTCTCAGCATAATATCCTCTAAGATAATGAATCTATCTAACTTTGAGGCTACCTGAAACTCACCTACTCCTTTGTTATTCCAAGTAAAGAGAGTAGTATTCGTTTCAGTATCTACTAGGTTCATATTGTCTATGAAAGTTTGAAACTCTAAAGAGTCTTTACTAAGAGTTTTGATTCCTCCTTTTTTCTCCGAAAGAGATTTAATCATGTTGAAATCCCCACCCAAGATCCAAGGTATTCCTGCCTGTCTGTTTCTAAGCTCCATCAGGGAATCTAGAAACTTGTGTTTGTCGTCTATTATTTGAGGGCCATATACATTTGCGACCAGATAGGTGTACCTGTCTCCTACAGGTTGAACAACTATTGATAAGTAGTTCCTGGTTGCCTTAGCGTCTAGTATGCTAATTTTTTGAGGGTTCCAAAGAGTGAGAATTCCCCCCGCTGTATTATTTGCTTTGACTTCTAGAAATTCAAATCTACTAAGCCATTTGCTATGAATTTGTCTTAATTTTTGAATGGAACATTTCGTTTCTTGGATAAATATCATATCCGACATTTCTTGTTTCATCCTATTACTAAGCATTCTCTGCTTTCTCCTACTCCCTAGACCTCTTATATTCCAAGATGTAAACTTCATAATTAAAGATTTGTGAAGGAGTAGCTGGCTATATCTTTCATCTTACTTGAATCTATCATTAGCTTTCCACACTCCATCAAGAGTTCATTCTTCTTTTTCCTACCTCTTTTCTTACCAGGGTTTCTTGTTGCTCGTCCCGTAGTTGTTTTCATCGTCTTTACCCCTCTGTTGTCCTGCTTGTTTATGTTTTTTCCTTTATCTAACGCATTTTCCTGCGTTTTCCATAAGAACAACTGCTGTATTCTGTTGAGCTCTTCTTGAGGTATCGAATCTACTCCTTCTGTATTTCCCTGAATCAAGAAACCTTCCAAATCCAGGTTTTCTTTGTCCAAAATCTCTTGCAGCTCATTTTCCTCAAGGTCCATTTCACTTTGGGTCATTTCTTGATCCATCTCAAGTTTTGTGTCACTCATCATAGTTTCCTTTTGATAATCAGTTTCCTGTGTTTGTTCACTGTATTTTTCTTTTTTCTTTTCCTCAGAATTTTCTTCCATAGCTTGATCTTCTTTAAGAATCTCTTCGTTTTCCTCAAGAACTTGGAATTTATTTTGGCTGACTTGTAGCCCTTCATCTTGATGATTCTTTGGTCCTCTTTTGCCGCCTTTTCCTCGATTTACCACTTTCTGGAAGCTGTCCGTTTCCTTCGTTGTGTTTGTTTTGTTGTTGTTTACCACTTTACCGAGTGGACAGTCTCTAAATAGATGTCCATGTTCATGACATCTGCGGCATCTGAATGGAATATGCTCATAGTCTACTGCTTTCACCCATTCTTAATCAAAAACCTCCAAGATCACTTCATCTGGTAGAGCTCCTGATAGATCCATTTCCACACATATCCTAGCAAAGGAAGTGTATTTCCCTCTTCTGGTGGCTTTAGAAGCTTTAATAAAACGACCTAATTGATTGCCTATGGTTGTTAACGATTCATTTTGCTAGTAATCTAGAGGTAAAGAATAGAGTCTTACCCATACCGATACTGAAGTAAAAGTCTCCCATTCCGAGACAAAATTCATCATCCATGGCCTCATGTAGAGTCCAGCTGCTGCATAGAAGTAGGGTCCTCCTTCAAATACTCTATCCTTGTCTTCAATGTTCATGACACCACGGTGAAAAATCCCTTCGACCCAAGATGTAGGTCAATGCTCCCTTTAGGTTTCCAGTGATATTTGATCCATGTTTGTAATGCTTTTTTAGTGGGCCATAGTCCCATGAACTTACAAATAATAACATATGTCCGCATGTGATCCGAGTGCGCTTGCAGGGCAAGATCATTTAAAATAACTCTGGGTGTGATCTCAGCTTTGGGTTTGCAGGGTCCCTTTTTCTTTTTGCCTTTAGTCCCCTGTTTTTTGTCTTCTTCCTCCTTGTTATCTGTGCCATTGATTTCCTTAATTTTGGCTCCTGCTGTCTCATCTTCCCTATTTCGTTTCCCTTCCTCTGAAGTTCCTCTAGTATTTTCTAGAGGTTTCTTACCTCTACTAGTAATGGCCTCCTTGTAGGAGGGAGTGGCACTCCCTCCTCTGCGACCCTCCATGCGAAATACCGCCTGCTACTCGCTGAAACCTTTGTTTTTCGTCTTCGCGCCTCCAAGAGCTCCCGTTCCGTAGAAAGGAGATTATCACAGTTGCTTATCTTAACCTATCATATATAAAATCATTATAAATCTAAATATTTATAAAAAATATCACCAAACATATTACAATTTTCATATTAGGGAGTAGTAAGAATCACCAAGGTTTATAAATTTTAAGATAAACTTCCATCCTTAAAATTTTCATATATATAATATATATATATATATACATACATACATACACTACACGTACACATACACATATACACATACACAACACACACACACACACACACACCACACACACACACACACACACACACACCACACACACACAACACACACACACACACCACACATATATATATATATATATCAACCAAGAACAATTTCATTTAGGGGAATCTCCCTTCTTATGCCACTTTGACAGTTGTAACATCACTGTCCATTTGGTTCATGTCGATCTAGTCAAGCCCTTTAATTGGCTGATCCTTTATCCACTTTTTCGCTCTAAAGTAGTTATGCAATGAAGAATTCCAAACTAATTAGAAATCTTATTGAATGATTAACCCAATCAATTTTATTAACCATAGGAATAAGTTTCCTTGAAATTTTTAGTAGGCTTAAGACCAAATTTTGTTTCTAGTAACAACTGTGGAATCCCTTCCCCTTGCATTCCTATGCATATCAATTGAATCAATTCTTAGTCAATTAATTCATTACATGCACCATAACATCACAGTTCACAACAAATCAAACATTATATATTTACTTCAACAAGAGAACTTAACATACTATCACATGTACACAATTTTAATCAAAGTCTTTCCTAAGGTCTATAGTAATCTTAAGATCACAAAAATATTTCTAAATATTTCAAGAGAGACCTTCCCACTTGAATTCCTTTGCAAGTAGATTACTTTAGATAGACCTCATTAATAAATAAATTTCATCATTATGGATCCTTCATTATATTAGAGCTCTTGGAGATGCTTCCTCATTTCTTTATTTCTTGTTGCAATTTGTATCCTCTTATGTGTTGTCATACACACACAAAATTTAGTTATCTGAAGCATAAACATATTAACTTGTTACCTTATCATGCCAACACTAAGCATGTTGATCTATTGTTGTTTACACATATAAAACCTGTGTCAATCACATATTCGAAGAAACAAAATGAAATATTAGTATTTTAGTGACCACATCAATAACACATTTAAAATCAACATTTTATCAGGGTTAGTATTTACATCATCTGAAACTTTAAATTTAACACATATAACAATTAGATTATCAAAATAAATTTTCTTTTTTATGTCCCATTTAGTTGGAGTGTTGAATGTGGGCTTTGATACCACTTTGTAACACTCCCTCCCACCCCCTCGAAGTATCCCAGGTTGCGAGAGGTGTTACCTATTTACTTTGACTTGAACTCCAAGGTCTGTTATGAACACGAGTTTACAAAAATCCTCCTTTTTTAATTACTTAAGATCTCAAATAAAATTCCACCATCATGTTTAATTCGTTGAGATATTTTCGATGATATAAATTTTAGCTCAATCTGACTCCCACATTGAAATTTATGCCCATTTGAATTTTATCCAATCATATTAGGCTACGTTAGCATTTCTTCCACATGGAATCCACGTAGTCCTTGTCTAGACCACGTGGTACTACCACATTAAAATTACACAAGGTCCATGTCATCATTATGATGCCACGCAACATCCATGTGACCTTTTCCTATCCCATGGGGCATTACCACGTCAACATAATGCAAATTCCATGCCATCATTGTGTTACCATGTGGCAGCCACATGGTCCTTTTCTGGCCCACATGGTGTTGCCACGTCAATGCAAGCATAGGGCCCACTGGGTCCTTCCCCTTAGTATTTTTCTACATTTTCTATTATATCCATCCAGTGGGCCATCTGGCCTAATAATGTTGTGATGGTTCTCATCTCCCCTTGATCGTCGGATCTATGGATCCAATCTTGCATGTGAAGGTCATTCGGCCTAGCGGTCATCCAAAATTCCATAGGGGTTTGCACACTTTGATACTCTTGGATCTTAGATCCCTAAATCCATTCACATGTAAAGGTCATTTTTTCCCAACCACATCTTGGCCTTCCTGTATGGTGATGGTCCCTTCTACCACCACATCTAGAATACCCTACATACAATCTTTCTCCATGGTAAATTGGGTCTTTGCCACAAGTGGGCCTTCCTGTATGGTGATGTTCCTTGCTACCACCGGATCTCATATTCCCGAATCCAATCTAATATATGAAAATAAATTTGGCCCCAAGGTGATCCAACCTCCACATGACAGAGATGGATCTCACCAACACCTAATGCATGGATCACTAGATTTTTGCAACAAATCTAAAGAAAAAGGGAAACATGGGGAATTAGGGGAATTTTTTTAAGGTAGAGAGCTATGCTTGAGTGCAATATTTATGAAATTGAAGACTAAGGTCTAAACATATATTCTTGGAAACATTAATCCCTCACCATAATAAGATAAAGGAGCACCAATAAAGCCTAAATATACTCAATCTAGAGTAAGAGAAAGGCATGGCTCCAAAGGCCTATTCCCTAAATTCAACACTCCATCTCTACTATCTATTACAAGTTAGTTAATTTCTTCAGTGAGGAAATAATCATTCATTCATATTCAAGGAGAAATGTGGGTTCATATGACTACTCAAGAGGGTTACAATCCATGTTTTAAAAAATAAATATCAATATGTAAAGCTAGTTATATTTCTCAGTCACAACATTAATATGAATGTGCACAAACCACTATTTTTTCTCATCATTCCTAAATTAATTAATCATTAAACAAATATTCATTTAAATCACAACAGATAAGATAGAATCATGACATATAAGATAAACTCACAACATATGATATAACCGACAATCATGAGTTTGAAAACAAATTAACAATGAAAAACATTCCATATAACCATTGATATATACAGTAGTTGTCAACCATGAATATATCAATAACTTTAGGAATTATTGCATAAACATATAAGGAATCCTATAATTCATGAAGACAGTAGTAACCACACAACTCAATCATTCATTACCACCATAGATATATAATATAGCTTGTCAACCATGAGTGTACAATGATTTCAAGCATTCTTTCATGAATGATACAATACCATACATAAGTTAGTAACATAATAAACATTGTCATAATCCATCTTCAAGTATGCATAAATCATTATACTTATATGAATGTGTTAGAATATTTAGAAAAATAAGCAGGGACATCCATTCTCCACCCAACCATAGGATAACTACATTGCATTCTCTCTAGCTAACCACCCTCAAGCCAGATCCAGAGTTTGAGGGGATTCTTTCATAGGGGTAAATTCATATAAAATCACTTGGTCAAGAAATCATGAGATGGATTAAACTTTCCAAGTGGTTCATCAACTACTCTTTGTTATTAAGCACCATAATGAATCACTTACTCTTCACAGGGGTTCACCCAAATTCTAGAGGGGATAAGTTACTTATATCCAGGGGATTAAATCCAATACATAGGTGGTTCATCAACCATTTAGAAAGTTCTTAGTGGTTCATCAACCAAGAAATAAACATCTAGGGGTTTAATCAATCATTCAACAAGTATTTAGTGGTTCATTAGCCAAACAAAAAGCACTAAGTGGTTCTTCAACCAAACAACAAGTATCAAGGGGCATGTTACTTAGTTCCAAGGGATTAAATCCACTATGTAAGTGTTTCATCAACCATTTAGCCAGTACTTAGTGGTTCATCAACTAAACAACAAGAACTAAGTGGTTCTTCAAACAAATAACAAGTATTGGAGGTGGTATATTACTCAGATCCAGGGGATTAAATACACTATGTAGGTGGTTCATCATCCAAAAACACTTAGTGGTTCATTAGCCAACAACAAGTATTAGGTGGTTCATTAACCAAAAATTAAGCACCCAATGGTATAATCATCCATTCAATAAGCACTTAGTGGTTCATCAGATAAACAACAAGCACTAAGTGGTTCATCAGCCAAACAATGAGCACTTAGTGGTTCATCAACCAAACACTAAGCAATAAGTGTTAAATCATTCATTGAGCTTCATATTGGCCACACAGGCCTAGATAAGGAGTTCAATAGTCTCAAACATGATCACAAGGATTAACACCCATCATTATAAAGCACAAGTTTAAGGTCATAAAACACAAGATCTAGGTCAGATCCAACATTGTTCGGTTATCAACATCATTCTCCATAACTCCACATCGCTCAAAATATACCTTAAAATCTCTTTATTCTCTAGTAGTGCTAGAGTGTCGACACACGAAAACTAGACAGAGAGGGAGAGAAAATTTCCTACACACTTTCATTGACCAATCCTAATAATGGACATCAGGAACAAGCACTACGGTCCATCCAAGGAAAACATAAAAGTTGAGAGAACTGACACCCTCTCAAGACCAACCACCGAGAATCAACCAATGAGACACTAATTAGATCAAGCATATGGAACCCTGAGTTAGCTAGCATAAGTGAGCTAGAGATATGCCCTTTGTTTTCATGTATATATCATTCATCACATCCCTGTGTGTTCTGAAAGAACACTGACTCAATTTTTTTGAGTTTTCTCGAGGGCATGGCTTGGCTCTATGGTGGTTTTTTTTTTTTTGCACCAGGGGGGAGGGGGGGGGGGGGGTCATTTTTTTCTATTTCCTTGATCTGCAAGGGGGAAAGGGGAATGGTCATTACCTTTCCTTCCACCGCCCCAATCCGATCTCTTAATGAATGTTAGAAACTTGACAAACTCAATTCACCCCCAATCACATCACAATGAAATATGTTAGGTAATGGCTTTATGACTTTGCAAGTGGATATGACATTTAAGTTTGGTCTAGGAAATTAATTTTTAAATAGGTGATAAAGCAAGCGATTTCCCTTAGACCAAACTTTTGTAAGGTTATCACTTCTTTAGTTTTTTGATTAATTTTAAATAAAATTAGCATATTGTTTAATTAAAGTTTCAACCAACCATGGTTCCTCTCGTGATGTTTCAATCACATTTTATCATTACATAAAGAAAGGGGAACGAGGGATGTTACACCCATAAGAGCTCAACCTCAAAAAATTATAAAAAGGGATGACTCCATGACTCAAACCCTATATGTCAAATTCCTTATGGTTGAGTTTTTATTTCTTAAATTAGGCACTTTCCATTACGTCAAATGAGGATTACATAGGCCAAAAAAAATCTTCTACTGGCCTTCCTGAAGGGAAACAAGGCCAGGAACATAAGTTCAGAGTCTTGTGGTTGCTAAGACCTCATTTTACCATAGAATCTTTTAAATAGAAACTTGTAAAAATTGGTTGGTTATGCGAGGCCTTGACATACATCAACATGAGAAGAAGAAAAACACTACTTGTGGTGTTGCAAGAAAAAAACCAGTGAGTTGTAACAACTATTGGGAAAAATATCTAGGCATTCATGTTGGCTGGTCACTACCCTCATCTGAGGAGGAGGAGATGTTGGCCGATCTCCTAGCTAGAATGGTTAGCTTGCGATCTATACTGTTGATTTTTTCCTCTAACTTTGCCAATCTAATAATTCTCTTGTTGTGTCCTCTTGTACCTCCCTATGTGGAATGCAATATTCAAATGATATTTAACCTTGTGTCAGCTCCGTTCCATGATCAATGAAGTGACGAGGGTGTGTACAATGCACCAAGTATTGTGGGATTTGTAGCCCCCTTTCATGTGAGCTAACATCATATCGAGGTAAGGGTGGGGAACTCTCGCTCCTCAGCACCATCCTTGGGCGAATTCCTTATAGTTGAGTTAGAAAATGAGACTATTTGTTATTGTTTGTACATATTTATATGTAGTTAATAAGGGATTAGTATTTTTGTTCTTTTTTATGAATAAGGAAGTGATATTATTTGTAATTTTGAGAGAAATTCCAAAGCCCAATTTTTTTATCAATTGGGTTTTGTTTAGGTGGTTAAGAAGAGTGTTATCCTCTCCACTATGATTAAATTCCCACAAGTGACATGTTGAACTCGTAATAAGTATATCCTTTAAGATATAGGAAATGATATTTAAGTCACATATAAATTGATAGGTAGCCAAGTCCATGGGTCAACTATATGTGAAATATTAATGATCTATGATGATGATGGTTGGTTTTAAGGTGTTCAAGTTCTTGGGTCAACTATATGCAATATTTTAATGATATATGATGATCATGGTTGGTTTTTCTCAATTAACACCCATATATACTTGTTAAGTTTCTAAGAGTTTACATAAAATGATAGGTTTTGAAGTCCATGGGTCAAGTATATATGATATGTTAAAGATGGATGATGATGATAATTTATTTCACTTATCACCCATAAATATTTGTCCAATTTATAAGGGTTTGTTGTGCATGGTTACATCCAAAAAAAAAGAAGGAAAAGTGAATAAATATAAAAATTCAACCCTTTAACCACTGAATCTTATGTTAGGGATAACAGTTTTTGCAAAAATACAGATTCTAAACATTTCCAAAAGAAAGATTGTATGAAAGAAAAAAATTTCCTTCTTGGAAAAGGATTTAGAGGAAAAGTTGCATTAGAGTTTTCTATTGATTTTGGGAGAAGCTTTTAATAACATAGTGAATATGTTGATTCTCCTTTGCTGATTAAAGAGCATCATCTCAAGAGGTATCAAGAGTCTCATTATAATAAGGATGATTACTTATAATCACACGTATAAAAAAATTTAGTATATTTCTAAAGATATCAATATAGTGAAGGTCATGTATAGAATTTAGGGGGTGTCAAGGAGCCTCATAGATTTAGAATAATTCCATTTTTTATGAGGGATTTTATGGCTTGAGTTGGATCCTCACAATACTTTGCAATAAGTACTTTGTTGTTTTACCTCTTGTAAGTTTGTAATAAATATGTAGTTTTTTATTTTATTTTATTTAATCATTTTTTTTTCAAAATTGGAAGTGGAAATAAACCATTGTGATAATTGGCCTACGAAGAGAAGTCCACCGAAAAAAATGAAGGTTGCAATGAAGGGGGAATAAGGGAGATGCAAGGAGGACATGGGAGAATAATAACATAAATAAGAGCTCAAAGAAGGCAATTTGTTTGAAGATTAATGAATGAAAGAGTTAAGGAGCCTCTTCACAATGAGTCATTTCTTCGAGCCATGGCCATTTATAATTTTTTATTGTTAATAAGTAACAATACACAATCTGCATGGAGCTCAACCCTTTGTAATTATCACTTTTGCCCAATAAAATTCTCATTAAGTATGGAAATCTATATATAAATGTTTCAATTTCATAATTATGAATTAATAATACAAATTCATTAATTTCTTGTATACTTAAATACTTTGTTCTAAAAATGTTTTAGCTATATTTATTAATTTCTAAATCATTATATAAGAACTATATGCAACATATACACCTACTTTTGTTTCAATATTAATTGGTCTACCCTAATAATTATATTATCAATTCCCCCTAGACCGATTTTAAAATCCACTTCATAACCCATTAAAAAGAAACACTACTTGACCACCATTAATTGCAGCATCGAAGTTCCAAGTCTTTCTTTTGCTTATGGAAACGAGAGTGAATATATATCTTTTCAATGTTACCTGTGCCATATCACAATATAAAGAATGGTTGTTTTAAAGTTAAAATTTATAAATCTAGTTGGTTAAACAAACTCGACGAACCCGCTTCAAGCATAGAGTAATTATAGAGCATTAAACCAAAATTAAAGAAAAAGGCAAATTTATTTTGCAATAGGCATCTATGTTAAAAAAATGGATAGGGCGTAAGCCTACCATTTATAAATCATTTCAATAATTAGGAAAATTGATTAGAAAATCAAGTAGTTTCACTTGCTGAGGGTTCAATAAGAATAGAAGGGAGGATCACAAGTTTTTCCCATATGCCTTAGAACTAGAATCTCTAAGGAAATACAATTTATTCAATGTTGGATGGGTGTTACATGTAGTGACAAGATTTCCAAGTGAAGTGATGGTAATTTAATTCCCTTTAACCTTTATTGCCTCCTCCTTACTTCAACAAGTTTGCAATGATGGCCCATAAATTATTTAATATGTCTAGGCGTAGTGTAGGTAGGACCCCTTAGGATTTTTTGGCATTGCTCCTCTAAAAATGTTATGAGTTTGGTGTTGCTTGTGGATCTAGGGACTCTCTTTCAATGTTCTAGCAATTTTCTATTGGGCTAAGGAGGGTTTCACTGTGCTTCTTTGCGCTTGAGCTTCTTGATTCCTTAGATTGTGGGATTCAAATCATCTATCTCCTTACCAACATGTAGGTAGTTCTCTCTCAACTCAATAATATAATGGTGAACCAAATTACGGTTCATAGTGCTTGTATGTAGAAATTTCAAAGTTTACTCTTCATTAAAATAGGCAAATTGAAAAGTTGGAAACAAATTGTAGTATTTATCATAAATTAGCCATAGGTGTTACTAGGAGCTCTCATTCCCTGGTTTCTCATCCAAAGACATCAACAATATTTATTGTTGTTATGATCAAAGACATGGATACTGTCTAGCAAGCACCTAGATGTTTTTAGTTGGAAAATATTTAATTGATATACCAACTATAGGTAGAAATCAAGAAGGGATTTCTTAGTAGCGATATCATTTTTTCATATTATTTTTTAAATGCTTTATAACGTACTTTTTCTCTTAGATTAATATGTTAAGATTTATGCTAGTTGGTTCCTTATCTATACTTCTAATTATTCTTCTAACATTGTCAAAACAAGTTAGATTATATGCAAAAAAATTGCAATGTTCGGACTTTTGAATGTGAGAATTTTGATAAGTCATTTTTTTTTTGTATTATTATGTTGCATCATGTCTTTAATACAATTTATAGCATATTTAGTCCAAAAGTAAAAAATTGCAATAATACACAAGCACACACACATTTACAAGCAACATCTTGTCCCACTCTCAAGCACTTAAGTGATAATGAGATTGAATGCATCCTTTCGACCTTAATTCTACATGTCACAAAATAAGTTTAAACCCAAGAGGAAGATAACAATTTCTCCTCTCAATCACTCAAGCTAGACCCATTTAATAATTTAAGTGTTTAGAACCTCTCATCCACCCACAACCATATAAACAAAAGCAAAAATAACCCTATAAACAAAAGAAAAAATAAAATTGTTGACAACTTACAAACTCCACTTAACTTACAATACACAAATATATCACAAATAAAATTTAAACTTAAACAAATAACATAACAACTTCCATTAACCATTTGCTCATACTAAATATAAATATAAATATAATTAAAAATAAAATTAATACTATTAAAAATAATTTCATTAATTTTCCATAACGCTTTATCTCAATATCCATTCTGTACACTCTTTGAATGGTCATCAACGTATCAAACTCTATATAGGTATCAAACTTTGAAGTATATTCTTACAAGTACCTTGGAATTGATATTCATCACAAACTCAACTAGAACTATAGCATTGAGAAAAGGATTAATGAGGGGTGGAAAGCTTACTTTGGTCTTGAAAATAACTGTAAAACGACAAACCTCGTAATGTGGGATAAAAATAAGTTCATCTTTGAAACTTTAGTCACTCCGGTTATCTTATATGGATGTGAGGTTTGGGGTTGCATTATCTCTAGAGAATCGTGGAGAAAGATTGAGCAAATCTAGAAGCACTTTATAACATATAACCTGAAAATTAAAAGCAATACACCCTACCCTATTCTCCTTATAGAAGTAGGTCTTTCCCCTATCGAAAGCCTAGCTATGACTAGGCTTCTGTTGTACAAGCACAAGCTCAATAACATAGGAGATCATAGACTTCCCAAGCTAGCTTTAAATTCCAGCCAAAACCATCTAAGGCTCAAGCGGGAGTGGTATAAAGACATGAGGGCTTAGATGAACCATTGGGAGATCAATGAGAACGATGCATTGCAAAACATTAATAACATTAAAAATATTGTTATTTCTAAGTTCAAATAAAAAATGTGGTGTGAGAAAGATTTAGCGGCTAAAAGAAAATTGAGTTATTATAAGAAGGTCATCAACCCCACCCTAGAAGATCAAAAGTATCTCTCTGTTTTAGCTAGCTCAAAGAAGAAAATTAATTTAGCAAAGTTTAGAACGAACTCTCATGAGCTCCATAGTGAAATAGGTCGTTGGACAGTTCCTAAAACACCATGGATAGAAAGAATCTGCCATCTCTGTGATAATAGGAACATTGAGGACGAAAACCACTTCCTCTTAGAGTGCCCCACGTGCAACCACATTAGATCTCAGTTTCATAATCTTTGTCGCAATACTGACCTTCCTAGCCTTTTACAATGTTAAAATTACAGTGAGCTTGGGAGGCTTCTCTCCAAGCTTTTTGAGCATAGAAATAAAACCTTAAATCAAACTAAATAATTTGTTTGTCTAGGTCCGATAGACCAAAGTTTGGTCTCAATGGACGTTAACCACCACCATCATCATCATCATTTATTAAAACAATAAAAGGGAATGTCTCCATTTTTTTAATTAATATTTTTTTTAAATATTGCATCAGAAATCTCTCTACCTTTCTTATACTAAAAAATTAAAATATCAATAAAATAAAAATTGTTTTACTTATATATATATATAATTGATAAAATGGTTTTACACTAATATTGAAATATTATATCGGAATTAATATTATATATTATTGAAATTAAAATATCTATCAAATATTTTGAAATAGGAAAAAAAAATATATATTTCTTATTTTTTAAATCTATATCCAATTTGATATATAATTTATATAAATTATATATCCTCTTTAACCTAATATTTTTGTATATATTATATATTTTACACTCTTTAAGAATATGGTGTTTGGATATATAATATATAATTTACACTCGTATATACTCTAAACACTATCTACGTTTAGAATATTGGATAAACATTAGGCAACACTCATAAATATTATGCACCCATCGGGACAAAGTAATGAGAGTCATAGTAAGAGTAATAAATCTCTATATACACACGCTCTTGTACACTTGTATATATATATACAATCACGATAGAAATGGAGAGTCAAACTTATGGAGGACAATGATTAATTTGAACACTACCTCTTCATACCTACCACTTTTAGCTTTATCTTAAGCTTAAAAATTATATATATATATATATACACGCTCTTCTACACTTATACATATATACACACGCTCTTTGTTTCGAGAGTGGCAGATTCCAAGTCAACAACGTAAGTAAAAATCGAAGTGCAGACATTACAGTTTCCCGGCGAGTCCGTCAAAAACTCACTGATAAATGTGGATTGATAAATAGGTGGCGGTTTTTCATAGGCTCTCGACAGACGACGAAGGTCGGTGGAGAATCTTCCCTTAAAAAGGCGTCATTACAATTATGATAGAAATGCAGAGTCAAACTCATGGAGGAACCATGATCAATTTGAACACTACTAGGCTAGGCTAGAAAACGTTCATACCTAACTCTTTTAGCTTTATCTTAAGCTTAAAAGTTCTACCCACTATTTAATATCTAAAATTTTGGCATTGTTAAACGCATGTCACATCTTACGTTGACATTTGAATTAGCGCTTGTGGTATCTACATTCACTTACGTACCTAAAGTAATGAGCTTGGCTTATATAATTTGGCATATACACCTTCACCTAAGAGGATACACATATACACCTCTTATTTAAGAGTAAAGGAATTTATAATAAGATATTAAAATATATAATGATTATGGTAAAAAATAAATATAATTTTTATTAGATAAATAATTTTATTAATATTAATAAAATTACAAAAATATTTTAAATTATCTAATAAAATCAATTGATGTAATGTTTTATAAATTTAATATTAATATTTATATTATTTAAATAACTAAATATAGAATTTGGAATTAATGTTGGTAAGTATATGGAATTAATTCCATATATTTTTGAACATTTCACAAAGAATTTATAGAATTCACATAGATATCCCATCTCGAGAGATAAAGAGGGAATGTAGTGGATGAATGAAAAATATTAGGAATTACTTCTTTTGTTTTAGAATTTTATTTTGTAATAGAAAGACTTAAGGAGAAGCATTGTTAAAGTATCATAGTTTAGATGAGTTGGAAGGTTATGAGGATTGGTATTATGATAAACATTTTAAAATTGGGGTTTAATGTGGATTTACACATTAGTCTAAGGAAGATTTTGTTCTTCAACTATGTTAGTGTGACCATAGCTGACCATGGTCAGCACTAGTCAACCATGATTAACCTTTATTAAAATCTCTTTCATTATGATTAACTACCATGGTCAACCATGGGAAATCATGGTCAACCATGGACAATGATGGTCAACCATGGCCAGTCATGGTCAACCATGTTCTATAAAATCAAACATGGTCAACCATGGTTGAATGTCACATTATGACAAAGATTGTCTTGATATGAAAATCAACCATGGCAATCATGGTTAACCATGATTATCCATGGTTGAATTTCATCAACCATGATCACCCTCAATTAAAATATCTTTCATCATGATCAACTATGATGGTCAACCATGGAGAATCATGGTCAGCCATGGTCATCCATGGTCAATCATGGTCAACCATGTTTTAAAAAATCAAACATGGTTGAATGTCGCATTGTGACAGAGATTGTCTCTATATTCAAATCAACCATGGTTAACCATAGGCAAATGTCTCATTGTGACAAATATTGTCTCGATATGAAAATCAATCATGGTCAACCATGGTCCAACGTCACATTGCAACAAGGATTGTCTCAATATGAAAATCAACCATGTTTATTTTAGTGTTTATATATCTTGGGTTTATAATTTTTATTCCTTGAGTTTATTATTTCCTTGTGTTTATAATATCAATCCCCTAACTTTATTAATCTAGGGGTTCATATTCCTAGGGTTTAATATTATTCACTTAGGTTTATAGTCCCTTGGGTTTTTTTATTAATCCCTAGGGTTTATAATATTAATCATGGTAAACCATAATTAACCATGTTTTATAAATTCAATCATGGTCAAACATGGCTAATCATGGTCATCTGTGTTCTAATGTTGCAGTGTAACAAAGCTTGTCTTAATATGAAAATCAATCATTATCTCAACCATGGTCCAACATCGCATTTTGATAAGCATTGTCTCAATATCGTAAGCATGGTCAACCATGGTCAACCTTGGTCAACCATATTCAACCATGTTTTATAAAATCAAACATGGTCATCCATGCTCAATCATGTTCAACCATGGTCGAACATCACAGATTGACAAATATTGTCTTGATATGAAAATCAACCATGATCAACCATGTTTATTTTAGTGTTTATAATATTTATCTTAGGTCTATATACCTTGGGTTTATTATATTAGTCCCTTGGGTTTATTATTCCTTTGGGTTTATAATATTAATCCCTTGGGTTTATTATATCAATCATGGTCAACCAATCATAACCAACCATGGTCCATCGTCACATTGTCACAAATATTATCTTGATATGAAAATCAATCATGTTCAAGCATAGTCAAAGATGGTCCAAAGTCGCATTGTGACAAGGATTGTAACAATATGGATATCAACCATGGTTGACCATGGTAAACCATGTTTATTTAAGGGTTTATAATATTTATCTCAGGGTTTATAATTTTTATCCCTTGGGTTTATAATATCAATCCCTTGGTTTTATTAATCTAATGGTTCATATTCCTAGGGTTTAATATTATTCCCTTATGTTTATAATCCCTTGGATTCTTAGTGTTAATTGCTAAGGTTTATTATTCCCTTGGGTTTATAATATCAATCATGGGTAGCCATGTTTTATAAATTCAATCATGATCAACCATGGTACAACATCGCATTATGATGAATATTGTCTCAATATGAGAATCAACCATTGTCAACTATGGTATGATGTCACATTGTGACAAAGATTCTCCCAGTTTGAAAATCATTCATGGTCAAGCATGTTCAACCATGGTCCAATGTCACATTTTGAAAAGGATTATCTCAATATGAAGATCAACCATGGTCAACCATTCTCAACCATGCTTATTTTGGTGTTTATAATATTTATCTTATGGTTTACATACCTTGGGTTTATAATATTAGTACCTTGAGTTTAATATTATTCAACCATGGTCAATTGTGATTTATAAAATCAATCATGTTCAACCATGATTAATCATGGTAAACCATAGTCCAACGTCGCATTGTGACAAATATTGTCTCAATATGAAAATCAATCACTGTCTCAACCATGGTCCAACATCACATTATGAAAAAAATTGTCACAATATGATAATCATGTTCAACCATGGTCAATCATGGTCATCCTTGGTCAACCATGGTCAATCATGGTCAACCTTGGTCAACCATGTTTTATAAAATCAAGCATGGTCATCCATGGTCAATCATGGTCAACCATGGTCGAATGTTGCATTGTCACAGATTCTGTTGATATGAAAATCAACCATGGTTAAGCATGCTCAATCATGGTCCAACGTTACATTGTGACAAGGATTCTCTCAATATGAAAATCAATCATGGTCAACCATGTTTATTTTAGTATTTATAATATTTATCTTAGGGTTTATAATATTAGTCCCTTGGGTTCATAATCCCTTGGGGTTTTATTATTAATCCCTTGGGTTTATAATATCAAACATGGACAATCATCGTAAATCATAACCAACGATGGTGAACCATGGTCAAATGTCGCATTGTGACAATGATTGTCTCAATATGGAAATCAACCATGGTCCAACATTTCATTGGGAAATGATTATCTCAATATGAAATTCAACCATGTTTAATTTAGTGTTTATAATATTTATCTTAGGGTTTATATACCTTGGGTTTAATATTATTCCCTTGGGTTCTTAATCCCTTAGAGTTTTAATATTAATCCCTTGGGTTTATTATCCCCTTTGGTTTACAATATCAATCCCTTCGGTTTATTATTCCCTTGGGTTTATAATATCAATCCCTTCAGTTTTTAATATCAATCATGTTCAACCGTGGTCAATCATCGCCAACCATGGTCAACAATGGTCGAATGTCGCACTGTGACAATGATTGTCTCAATATGGAAATCAACTATGGTTCAACGTCGCATTGTGACAAAGATTGTCTCAATATGAAAATCAATCATGATCAAACATGGTCAACCATGGTCCAACGTTGCATTGTGACAAGGATTGTCTCAATATGGAAATTAACTATGGTCAACCATTTTTATTTTAGGGTTATAATATTTATCTTAGTGTTTATAATTTTTATCCCCTCATATTCCTGGGGATTAATATTATTCCCTTGGATTTATAATCCCTTGGGTTTTTATTATTAACTCCTAGGGTTTATTATTCCCACATCTTTTGAATTATTGGTTTTCGGTTCTAAAGTGAACATTGAGGGTCGGGGGATCGGGAAACTTTTATCTTCGATAGGCAGTCTTATTAGAAAAGCACTTGAAGATGGATCAGTGATGGGGTGAGGAGGTCATCCGTGGCATGGTAGACTCAATGCTTAGACTGTAGTGGCATCCAGGTTGGATTTGGGGCAAAGGTGGATTTCACAGCTATCGTGATAGGCACATGACAAACATGGCAGGCCTTTTCCCAATCTGTAATGATGCATTGGTGGATATTACAGTACAGGCAAAGTGGGAGGCTTATACAAGGAAAATCTTGGGAGGCTCATACATGGAAAATCTCTTCTGCGCGCACACAATTGCCTTTCCCTCTACAAGAGCTTGAGAAGGACCTCGACACAGGTGTGGATTGTAGTGTGCCTTTTTCGGTAGGGTGTGGATTTCGGTAAAATAAGTCAAGCACAGGGCTCTTAAAGCCCCCCCTTACGCTTGGGACAAAATCATTATGGGTTAGCTTGGACCATCTAAAACAAAAGGTGGTGGTGGGGAGGTGGCTCCATTTAGAGATGATGGGTGAACAAATGAAGCCTCGGGTGGAGACATGGCGGTTTCTGGTACTAAAATACGGGGTGAAGATCAATATTTTGTCCAATGGGTGGATATGTTTCCACTTTCTATCCTTGGAGGACTTAGAACTCATTCTAAAGTCTCCTTAAGTAAAGGGTAGAGGGGTCTTTTTGCTATAATGGCTGTGTGCATGGTTTGACCCTCTTAGGGGGACCATGAGGCAAAACTCAGATTGGGCCAAGCTCCATTGGTTGTCCTTAGAGCTCTAGAATGAGACGGCCATGGGGGGAATTTCTAATTGTATTGGAAAGTTTTACTATTGGGACAGGCGAAGATTTGGCCAACTAAATAAATGAATGACCTGGGTTCTTGTTCAGATGGATTTCGGGAGGGGACTATTGGCAGAGTTAGAGCTCTGATGGGTAACATCCTCTTTTTGCATTTTAACTGATTATTGGGGGATCCCCTTCTGTTGTCTTATCTATCATGAGACCAGTCACCTCAAACAAGCATGCCCTAGATGACATGAATTGGGAGTTACATAAAGAGTGAGTAAATTTGCATCAAAGCATGAGACGACAGTTGGGGTCTCCTCACCATTGTGCTCGACATACTCTATTGAGATTGGTTCAGGTAACTCTGAGCACCTACTCCTTAATATTTTATCTTCCATTCCTGAATCTTGTCGATTAACGTCTCATGGAAATGGGGGTGTTTTGGAATTGGGTGGGGTGTCCTCTTCCTAGGACTTTGTTCTGGCTCGTGACCCTCGTCTTCCTTGTGATACTAGGCATTTTGTTAGGCCCTCAGGAGGGACCTCCAATACTCCCATCATTGTTTCTAATCATACCCGTTCTCCCAATAAGGGCTTATTTTAATAGAACTTTGTTGTGGATTCCGTAGGCACCTTGTCATCGTTGGATAGGACACTAGAGGAATTATATTTCACCTCGCCCATAGGCATGGAGCCTCTTCAAATTAGGAGGTCCTTTTTCCAATCAAATTCTGGGAAGGGGGAAAAACTACCTCTGGTCCTTCAACCAACAAGAAGAAAAATGTCGTTAAATACAAGAAAGTGTTCAAGTGTGTCCAACTGCCCCCTTTGCTCCTAGAATTGGGTGAATAGGAGGTTTTTGATATGCTGGATGAGTTTGTTCATGACTAGGTCCTTAGAGAGGATGCACCGGATTCCCTGGTTCCCAAATGATCATTATGTCATTAACTATTAGGGATTGGGTGAGGCCCATAAAATTCGGGCACTCAGGGATTTGGTTCAAGTATATTCCCCCTCAATTATCTTTCTTCAGGAAACCTTATGCAACAGTGAGAGGGCATGGGCTTATTTTCTTACAGTCTGTCCCAAACGATATGTGTGTGCATCACATGCGACTGGGCATTCTGGAGGTTTGTGAGTGATGTGGAACCCTTTCCATATTTCCCTAGTGGCTTACTATTTTGAGGAAAGTATTCTCTTGACAGGTTACCCAATGGGATCATCACAAAGAATCCTTTTCATCAATCTCTGTGCTCCATATGTTCGCAGACGGACGTTTTGGGACAATTTCACACACTCTAGTATACTATTGTTAGGGTACATCATTCTGTCCAGCGATCTCATTTTCATTGTGGGCATAGATGAAATTTGAGGTAATCTTTCCATAGTCGACCCTCTTTCTAAATTCTTCAAGGAATTATTGATTTCAAAGGACATGAGGGATATTTCTCCAAATCCCATCGCTCCGACTTGGCGAAATGAACACATAAGGATGGAGGGTATTTCAAAGTGGCTTGATCACTTTCTTATCAAAATTTCATTGGCTAGGCTTATGAAGGGCGTCTCCTCGTAGGTCATCCCATATATTCTCTCAAATCACCAACCTATCACACTCTCTTGGGAAGGATGGGGAAGAAAGGGGCCTCGTCCATTTAAATTTGAATCTTCTTGGTTACACGATGATAATTTTAATTTACTAATGCATGAGGTCTGGGGTCATCCAGTTCAAAATGTCATAGGTCGTCAAATGGGGAGTATTGTCTAAAAACTCAAAATTTTAGAAATGGAGGCTCGCTCATGGATTGAAAGGAAAAAAGGAGGTTGTCAAGCAACTCTCTGACATTGATAAGGCATTAATTTATTTCAATGATCTTGATGATCCTTTGTTTTTTTCTAAGGCATATAAGAGATCTATTATTGATCTAGAAGGGAAAAGAAGCAAAATTATGAAGGCATAGGAAGTAGAAAGGCGTTTATAGAGTCGCACTCTGTGGGTGTCTGTTGGGGACAGAAATACTAAACTCTTCCATGCATGCACTAATAACAAGAGACAAAGGAATTTTATCAGGAGTATCCAAAGTTTCGAGGGGAAATAATAAATTGACCAAGAGGATATTGAATAGGAGGTGTACTTCCATTCTAAGATTCAATTCGAAGCTAAGGAAAATAATTATTCAGCTTAACAGGAAATTATTGAGCATCTATTGGTCATGTTTAAACAGGAGGATAATGCAAAGTTGGGGGAACCAATTAAGAAAAAGGAGGATATGGTGGTCATTCATGCTAGTGCAAAAGAAAAAATACCAAGTCTAGATGGATGGGGAGTGGAATTGTTCCATCATTTCTTTGACCTAATGATTGAAAATATTTTAGTTGTTGAGGAGGAATCCCATATAAATGGATACATAACATAAGCATCGAACACCACTTTTATTTTTCTTATCCCTAGGAAGGACCATTCGACCTCAAATGATTACATTCCCATATAAAATTACTTCAAATATTATAACATTGCGAGTAAAGAAGACTCTATCGAGATACATTTCTCCATAATAATTTGATTTTTTGGATGGTAGACAAATTCAGGATGCAATTGGCATCACACAGGAATGTATGCATTCTATCAAGGTTAGGAACATGAGGGCTAACTTGATAAAGGTGGACTTGATAAAGGCATACGATTGCATTTATTGGGAGTTTTTGTGTATGGTTCTATACAAAGTGGGCATCTCCACGAGTAACATTGGATGGATTATGGGATGTATACAATCCATGAATTTCACTATCATAATTAATGGGTACTTGACTAGATTCTTCAGGGAATTTAAATGCCTCAAACAAGGATGTGGCTCATCACCACTCGTATTCATTCTGGTCATGGAATGTTTGATTCAAAATATGAGCGAGGCTAAAGGAAATGGTAGTATCAAGGGAGTGAAAGCTTCCAGGAATATGCAGGTTACCCATATTATGTTTGTAGACGACCTTCTATTTGGGGGCATGAATGATAACAATGATTGGTTGATTATTCACCGAATCATCTATTTATTTAGTGATGAATATGGCCTCTTTATGGGCACAAACAAATCAATATTGATCTTGGCTGACACCCATGACCCAAGATCTAGGGAAATTTGCATTTTATTTGGGATCTCTGTGAATAGTTTGGAAAAAAGCATTAAGTATCTTGGGTTCTAGCTCAAGGAAAATAGATATTACAAAAAGGATTGGGCTTGGCTACTCAATAGATTTAATAAAAAAATATCAGGGTGGACTCACAAATGGATTTCCATTGGAGGGAATTTGACTTTAGTTAGATCTGTCCTTCAAAACATTTCAGTTTACTTGATGCATCTGTTTTTTTATGCCTATGGAGGTCTCTAAAAATACTGACGAGATTATGGTGAGATTCCTATTGTCTGGTATGGAGCTGAAGGGGAAATTACATCTGGTAATGTGGAAAACCATTACAAGAACAATAAATGAGGTGGAATGGGGTATTCTGGATACCCACAATTTCAATTGTGCCTTAACCATTAAAAGATAATGGAGGGAAGCTAGTGATAATGGCACATGGGGGAAAATAATTAGAGATAAGTATATGAAGGGACATGGTCTCTTGTCATGGTCAAGGATGGGGATAAGGAGGACAAATGAGACCTTATACATATGGAGGATCATGATGAAAAATTTTCACTAGATGTTGTGAAACATGAGATGGGCTATCAGGGTTGGGAATAAGGTGGAGGTAGGCCTGGATGCAATTAAAGGCCTATAGGGTATTCACACCTTATTGACTTCCCTTATTACCCTTCTTCATGAAAAGGGAATCTACAAAGTCACTCATATAGTTGTTAGGAATATTCAATTAAATGCACAAACGACTTGGATGAGAGTTATAGACAATGGATTGACTGCGAAATTGGCCATTGAATGGGAAGCATACGATACAAACCTTTATGCAGCAGGCACATTCATTGGAGAAGGGGAAGACTTACTGAAATGTGAAGGTGCTATGAAAGACGGGTTCCCAAAAGTTAAGAAAATTTATAGCCATCTTCTATTGTCGGAAAAATCTTTCAATTTTATCAATTGGTTCAAGGCAACATGGAGTTGGGAGATTCCCACAAAACTCCAATGCTTTGGGTGGTTGGCCATCCAAAAAATAATTCTCACTTGGGATAATTTACAAGGTAGAGGTTTCCATGGACCGGGTATTTGCTCCATGTGCAAGATGCATGATGAGCATGTTGATCATATTTTCTTTGGATGCTCTTTTTCCAGGGAAATTTGGTCTGGTGTGATGACCATTCTTACACTGGGTCATTTGAGATCTCAGACCTCTCCTAAAAAATCTTTTCTTAATTGGTCCAAGGATAGGTCGGACTAACATTCCCTTCCTTTCTATGCTATCTGGGCCATATGGAGAAGTCAGAATCCTGTAGGTTTTAACCCCGTACAAAAAGTACCTGCATACGAATTCTAAATCACAGGAAAAATAAAAAATGTGAGAGCATAACACATAAAACACATATACACAGAGATTTCCCACCGGATCTCAAAACCGAGACTATCAGCTTGATTCTTCATTATATTCCTTTCAATGTTACAATACATATTTATACATGCCGAAGCATCCAATACCATGCACTGAAAACCATCACGTCCAAAACCATGGACCGAAAAACCATAGGTAGGTTCGCCCAACCTAATATAGGGTCCAAAAAAAATTTCTCGGGGCACTGCCCCGAACCCCACAGAGGGGGGCTACCCGCCCCCCCTGTGACCCCCCCATTGCGCAATCGGGGCAACGAAGGGCGGGTTCTGCCCCCCCTCTAACCCCCCGGTTCACTACGTAGTTTAGACGTGGAAAGAATATAACACAACCCAACAATCTCCCACTTGTTGTTTTCTTTCCACAGGGGGCCACAGGAGAGCTTAGTCATTTTTCCAACCCTGAAATGCCCATTGTTTCACTACACCAAGAGAACTTCTCAGAGCTCATAGATTTTTTCAATGCATCTACAGTATTCTTCAAAGTGTCCACCTTTACC
>APFE030285724.1:0-12430 GCA_000404065.3 Pinus taeda
GAGGGAGCGAGGCTTCCACAAACTTGCATTGGACCGAAGGTAGGCCTAAAACACTTGTTTGCCTTTGTTTTACTTGCATGTTTAGAGAAATATAGTTTTTTATTAGCTTGCTTGTCACTAGATATCATTAGATACTAGGAAGGTCGATCTTGTCTGCAACCTCGACTCATTCCGCATGACAGTAGGCCGAATTTTGGGACTTGGAATAAACTTGGCTGCCCTTCTACGAGAGGTTTTATATCGACTACAGGATGGCACAACGACAGAGCTCCATGCAAGGGAAGGCCATGCAGTACAGCTACTCAATGAGCAACAAATTAACATCGAGTAGTTGAGCCTCCAAAGAGATGAAGCAGTCGCACAGAACCAGAAGTTCGAGCAAATTGTGCAGGAAGCATGTTGTCGCGTCCCTGAACTCAAGATCACGATAGAGTTATCGGTCAACATCTGGATCCACAAGTTGGCTAGTGGGTTTGGTGAAACAAAGGACGAAGCCGCAAGGATCTAGTTGGCCCTCAGCTTGCAAATCGCAGAGTTGAAGCTGAAGTCACAACCCTCTACACCACCGGAGGTCACAGAACAGCGGAAAGGCATCATTCAATCTGCATGGGAAACAATAGCACGTGATATGCAGGAGTGCGCTGACTTCTTGGATCAGTCACTTATTATGCTCACGTCACTACAGGAGGATCCAACCTTACAGCGGTTGGAAACAGAGGCAAGGGAGCTACAAAAAGCCTATGATAATGTCAGGGGGACCATGCAGATGGTTGCTATTACGTAGCACTTGGCCAAAATGAGGGAGGCTCAGGCTCTTAAGATACAAGCTAATGCCACTCGGCAGAAGGAAGCAATGATTAAAGAACGTATCCAGCCTTGGATGGATGAGGCATTCGCGGTTTCCACCAACATCGAGCGAAAGATGGCACACATGTAGGCAATATCTGAACCCGAACAAGCAACTGATACTGATACTGATGCATCGATGGCTCGCATAGAATAGGTACAGCAGATGGCAGAGGATTTTGTTGCAAGTGTAAGCGAAGCGCAGAAGTTGTTGCATGACCTCTGCGCAAAGATTGTTGCACCAGCTGAGTGACTCGGGACGAGTCACAATGATTGTGTTGGGGGCCGGTTGGGTAACGGAGGCCCCGCGTAATGGTTTTGGGGCTCAAAGCCCATAATTTTTGGTAAAAGTATGGTAAAGACTCCACAAAGTGCACGAAGCGTGAATTGTAATGAGTCAAGTCAAAGGGTTGTCCACCCGAAAATAATGTAAGAAAATAGAAAGTGAGTTGGCCGACCCATGATCAGTGGACCATGGAAATGTATAAATAGAGCAAGGCTCTCTGGCTGGAAGTCATTTTTTGGGTTCTTGGATCTTGATATTATGGGTTTATGAAGGCAATATTCTCTCTGTGTCTGTAAGTCTGAGTCAAGGGTGTTGGTAGATAGATAGAGGCTCTGCACCTGTGTGCACAGAGGCCTGGTAGAGTCTGTAGTTGTGTGCACGGACCCCTGTAGCTGAGTGCGCAAGGCAGATCTGGTTGTAATAAAAAGGGGATCAATAAAGATAAGAAGTTCTGAATCATTGCGTGTTTTATTGTGAACTTATCTGTGGCTTATGTTATGAATTTATGCATGTTTATGATTGTTCGCACTAGTTGTTACTGTTAAATGTTTTCTTAAAGACCTCAAGAAGTAGATCAGATCTATAATAAGTTCACTAATAAGAAAGCACACCTGAGCGGATCTACGCGGAAGCCCGACAGCAGTACAAAGTGCCGCAAGGCCGCAGAATGGTTCGCAACTCCTCTAGACCACATCAAGACATCCCAAGAGTTCAGAAGCCTGGTTCCAGCACCCTCCCCTACTACCTTGGGTGAGACCTCAACCCGCGCTCCGCAGGCTATTGTTGAAAGGGCCAGTAGTTGCAGGATTTGTTTGGCTAATAACTTCAACGTCCTCGGCAGTGTTGATCAACTGGTCCATCAATTCTACATAGCACTTCATTGGTTTTGCTTGGCCTTCGCAGCCGAATAACTCGAATGCCACCAAATTTCTCATAAAAGCGTCTGTTCTTTCAATGATTTCAATCCTGGGTAAGTGAAATGTCCACGTGTTGCGATCGAAACGAATTTCGTGAAGTGGCCCAGCGTTGGCAGCGAACTTCACTCCTTTGTTATCCAGAGCTACCGCTCTTCCAGGGAGTCTCTGCTTTTTATTCCCCCCTCCATCATATTGGGTAAGATCTGTGTCCTCTCCCAAAATATTTTCATATACAAATCCTAAAATATGTGCATTCTTGCCAGGAAATATACGTGGTTCCTCCCAGACATCGAAAGGGGACACACTGTGCCAAGCTCTTTTTAGAATTATGTCGAGGTCCTGGTTTGTACTTCGTCGGCCTTCAGGTATTATGTCTTGAGGCAGCGTCTCCTTTTCTTCACCTTCCTTCTGTTCCTCCCATTGGATGATCATCTTTAAGGAAAAGAGGGGTATTTGATTTTGCAGCTTCAGAATATCTTCCAAAACTTCCTGATTTGTTAATGCGTGTCGTTGTTCGAAAAAAGAGGAGGTATATCTCTCATAGTCCGACAGGGAGATCTCCCTGAATTAAAAAAACCGGTAAGAAATTAAAACATTGTACCTTTAGTTACCATATTTTCAATTGAAAAACTAGAAATAAGGTAGTCCATCTATCTAAAACCATCCAAAACAAATATAAAAAGCTAGTACATCCATCTTAGCTCTGGCTTACTAATAATTGAATCGACCGATCTTAACTAATTTAATTCATCAATATATTGTGGATCTATAGATTAATTGAATTAATGGAATGCATGAATGTAATGGGGAGAAATCTACACTGAGAAGGGAACGCATACCTCAAGAATTCCAAAAGGAATATGCCATCTAGAGCCATCATCTGACCCAACTTCTCTGGTTCCTGAAAAGTTTCAGAATCGAAGATGTGATACCATTGTCGAATACTACTAAGATTGTCTTGGCTGGTTATGCTGGCTACCAGCTTATTTAAATGGCTGACTTCATAGGAAAATCTGTCTCAGAGGAGCTCTTCTTTCTTTTTTACATAGTCTTCAAAGTGGGAATCACCGAAATGTAAAGGGCCAAGAGAAATCGCATGCGGCTTATAAGCTTTCAACTTGCGACCTATCAGATCATCCGGTATCTGGGGTATGCCAAATCTGTATAAAGGGATGACCTTGAGGTCATCACCATCGTCACGATGGTTGCAGCAAGCCATGTTCCTTCTCAGCCTGCTCAGCCACGATGAAAACCAAACCGAATGTGATGAGAAGTATAGAGATTGGCCAGAGAAATTACAAATTTATAGAAGCAGAAGAAGAATCTAGAAGAATAATCTAAAATCTTGTATGTGAGTGATTTTACATTCTACAAATTAGATTTATTGACTGTATAGAAAAATCCAAAATCATAAATAAATTTGACTTCACACTTAACAATCCAATAATCCAATATCAAAAAGGAAAAGGGACGGCGCCTCGTTATAAATATTCCACTCAATCTTTTTAAGGATAGTTACATGATTGATATATTATAATAATATATTATATATATATATACGGTATTCCACTCAATCTATTTAGGAATAGTTCAGATGAAATATATATATATATAATATATATATAGTATATATATATATATTATTATATAAAATAACGGGTTAGAGATCGGAGTTTCATGAACGTTTTTATACGCTATCTATTTTTCTTGAGAGCATAGAGTGCGGAATGTGTTTTTTTACATTTTTACTAATTCAAATTACATATTAAAAAAATGAATAATTTTTACATTTGGATCATTGCTTGGTGGAAGAACTTTGTGTTCCACTCCCCTTCCCTTAACCAGCTTATCCTGGATTTTTGCCTCCACAAGATTTCTTCTTGTTTTCGCCTTTCTTCTAACTTCCCTATTAGAATTCCTTCCTCTTTAGCCAGTTCTTCACTTCTCCCTGTGTTTATTATTTCTTGTTGTACTTGCTCCATTCGTTGTTCTAACATCTGTTTATCCTTGAGAATATGTATGAATTCTTCCTTGTTCCATTTCTTGATGTTCCTTTTCAGTTCTTGCAATTTCATCTGGAATGTCTGCATCTTGTTTCTTCCTCTCTGGCTGCCATGTTTCCACCATTCTTCCACTTTCTTCAAAAAGTTTTTGTCTCTGAGCCAGAAAGCTTCAAATCTGAAAAGCCTTCTCTTTGGGCTTGCTTTTATGTCCAATTCTACTTTGATTGGCCAATGATCCAATCCCATTCCCTGAAGGATTTCAACTTCAATAAAGATGTCCCAGTTCATAATCTGTTCAGATAATAGAAATCAGTCCAATGTGGAGGCGATCTGGTGGCTGCCTCCCCTCCTATTATTCCATGTATGGGATCCATTTATTGTCTGTATATCTACAAGTCTTTGAGTTCCTATCCAATCTCCAAAGGCTTCCATGTCTGTGTCTGTTCTTCTGAGCCGGCCTTTTTTTTCATTCAGAGCTTTTATCATATTGAAATCTCCGTATACATTAGATACCAAAATCCATTCCTGGGATCCTAAGGGTCTAAATCTACCTGAGAGGATGCGGGGGATGTTGATCTAGCCTTCAAAATGTACCTCCTCTGGGTTCCAGAGGATAGCAACTCCACCAGCACTCCCAATCGCATCTTGACCAATAATCTCATAATAAGGTTTGAAACTGTTCATCATTGCCTTTAGCTTGCTTTCCTGTACTTTTGTTTCTTGGATTAGCATAATACTGGGTTTATCTTTCTTAAGCCTCTCTTTCAAATATCTCTGTTTTCCTTTACTGTTTAACCCTCTGATATTCCAGGTTGTAATAATCATTTCAAAACTTTAAGGGGTTGTTGGAAGACCTCCGACAATGGTATCACTTTCCCTGAGTTCACCAGCATGTCTCATAGGTCTCCTTCCTCTCTTCCTTCCTCCTTTTCCTATAGCTCCTGTTTCTGTGTTCTGCTCTCCTTGTGATCCGAGTTGCTCCGGTTGCTTTGTTGTCTTGCTTCTACGTTTTTCCTTATATCTTTGGAACATATCCTTATAGAGTTTTTTCTGATCTTCAGGTATGAACCGCTCATCCAGATGCTTCCATTCCTGTAAAAAATTTCTCATAATCTGTGCCTCCTCCCCTTCTTGCTCTTGATTTAAATCTATTTCCATTTGGGTCTGTTCCTAGTTTTGATCTCGATCCTCATCTATCTTTCCTTTTTCTTTCTCCAGCCCTGTGTTATATGCTTCTTTGTTTTTCTTCATGTTTTCATTTTGGGTTTCTCTTGTATCTGCATCCTCCTCTTCTCCTTCCTCTTCCATTTGCAGGTCCCGCAGGATTTCGAACTGGTTCTGGCTCTTTTGGAGGCCTTCTGGGGGGGAGGTCTCTGAATTTGACTTACCTTTTTCGGTTCTCTTTCTTCTCTGGACTTCTGTGAACCCTCCTCTGTTTCATTCAATCGTCTTCCTCTCCTGCTCTATACTTTTCTGTTCCAGCCCTTGATTTTCAGGAGTGGTGTTATCGTTCTGCGGGCAGTGTTTAAACAAATGGCCATATTCATGACATCGTCTACACCTGAAAGGAATATGTTCGTAGTCGATTGGCTGCTGCCATATCTCATCATGATATTCTATTTCAATGTGATCTGGAAATGGCTCCGTGATATTCATGTACACACATATCCTGGCATAAGATGTGTATCTGCCTCTTTTGGTAGTCTCTGCTATTTTCACAAAGGTTTCGATTGAGTTCCCTATTCCTTCTAAGATCTCTGGGTCCCAAAACTCTATCGGGAGTCCAAAAAGTCTGACCCAAACTGGTGCTGCGATTATCCTCTCTTTTTCTGGGTTGTAGCATTCTTCCCATTACCTCATGAATAATCCAGCATTGTTGAAGAAATATGCGCCTTCTTCAAAAACCCTTTCCTTATCCTCCAGGTTTGTAAATATTACTGTGAAAAAACCTTTTGCCCCTAATTTAAGATCTAAATGACCTTCAAGCTTCCACTTCTGTTGGATCCATTTCATCAGATCTTTCTCAGACGGCCATGTTCCTATGGATTTGCATATAAGTGCGTGGTCTTTCATGTATGCCCTATACTCTTCTAATTTGTTATTTGGTACTACGAACCTGGGTTTTTTGGCTGCCCTCGATAGACATTTTTTGCCAGCTCTCGCTTGCCATGCTTCTCCCATTACTGGCGCAGTCTTGCCACGATGCCCCAGCCCTCCATTTGCACCTGCTCGGTTTGACTCTCCTGTTGTGACCTCCTTATAGAAGGGGATCTCGCCCCCCCACTTGCTTCTGTCATTTCTTGACCGCTTGGCCTGAGTTTTCCGTTGTAACCCTTTTTCAATCAGCGTTGTTTTGTTGCGCAGGCCTGTAGGTTAACACAAGGGCCTCAGCTCCTGGCCAGGAGCGAGACCGACTGGCTTCCTGTTCTCAACCCTAAGCCTTCCGTTCACGACTCCAGAGCTCCCCAGGATTGGCATGGGTCATTGATGGGAATCGAGGATCAATAACTATACAAAATATTAAAATAGTATTTATTCATAAAAAAAATTACATGTGAATAAATTAAATCTCTAAGCTCGTTAAATCTGTAATTAAAATAGATCTATACTAATAGCTTTATCCCCTATTAACTTCATTCCCATTAAAAAAGAGTGCACATCGATAATATGTAAAAACAAATCAAAATCTACTACTAATGCCCTTTATCACTTTACAACATAGTTACACGGGCTCCTAGGCATTGGAGAGCATGTACCAAAAGCTCACCCGCTCCTGGGAGCTTGGGAGCTAATAGGAAACGCTCCAAAGCAGCTCGAAGTGTACTTTGGAGCTTTTCGAGATGCAACCGATTTTTGACATTTTGGGAGCTTCACTGCAATGAATAAGTGCAAAATTAAGTGTATTTGATGGAATTGTGCGAAGGGAAGGGTATGTGGCGTCTGGCCAATCCTATTGTCATTGGAAAGCTATTCATTCTCCTCATTTATGCGGATGGCAGATGGATATAAACTTAGGGTATGTGGCGTCTAGCGAATCCTATTGTCATTGGAAAGCTATTCATTCTCCTCATTTATGCGGATGGCAGATGGATATAAAAGAATGTAGGAAGATTGTTGGCCACTGGCAAAACCAACCTAAGCTGAATGGACAAAAGATGGAATACTAAAAAAAAAAAAGTTGAAATCATGAAATATAAATATTATGAAATAAACAATTTTCAATATAATTTCAATTTATTTAAGTAATAAATATAATATAAAACTTGGAAATTATAATTTATTATACAAATTATTTTTAAAATAACATTGGATTTAAACTCTATTGTTTTAATTTTTTTAATTAGTATTAATATATATTTTATTTTTTCTTATCTTTATTATAATTCGATGTAATATATATATAATATTGGTAAGGTTACATCAAGGACTAAGAATTAAACCAATGATTTAACATATGGCGTTGCATGAAATCACCTAATAATCCAATAATAACAACCTTTTTTCCAGTTTGGGAGTTCTGCAAGGAATTTGATTGAGAAATTGTTAATGGATTAAATTTTTATTTTTTGGACAATATTTCAAAGTTCAATCTTTTACATGTTTTTTTGCAAAATGGAATTTGATTGGCAAGTTTTGGATGGAAATAAATAAATTATTTTATTTTTATTTATATATTATATTATTACCACTCCCAACTTAACGTTCCTATAAATTTGAACAATACTTCTTATACTAAATACTCGTTCCCGTGTATCAAAAGTACCCGAGTAACTCTGCAACATAGCTTTACAATCGTCCTCAAAATCTACTACTAATGCCCTTTATCACTTTACAATCATCCTCTACGTTCTGCCAACTTTAAGTTTATCACAACTCGCAACTGACTCTGGCGGTGTGTCGTTGACCTACTAGTTTTCTTTTCATTGATTGAGGTATATGGTGCGGGGGAGTAGGGATCAATTCCCATTGGGTAGTTAGCTCCATACAATTTGTGAATTTGATTCCCAAAAGTAATCTTGATCATAGTGGCCAACTTCAATGATGTCAAAGGCAATTATCCTAGAAGTGATCTTGACCATAGTGGCCAGCTTCAATGATGTCAAAGGCAATTATCCTAGTGAAGTTTGGATTGTGAATCTTCTAGGGAGGTTCTTTTGGACTTAGGTATATGTGGTAAACAGCTGCCTCTGCCTTTACTTTAACTTTGATTCAACATAATTTGGCACAGGGGATCCACCGGCATCAAAGCGAAGCAGCAAAAGCAGTTTGAGTCCTGGTTTCATAAGCTGTTAGCTATTAACAATGTTCTTTAAAATCAGCAGGTAGTATCCAACTTCGTTACAACCTTGTTAGATTAGATTAATGACTCCACATTACATTTCATTTCACTTATGATTTCAGACTCATTATTTTGATAAAAAATAAAAATAAGCAAATAAATTTTGCAGTCTCACATTCAGAAAGTTATGTAATCCTAATGCCATTCTTTGATTGTGCCAATTATTATTCTATTCGTACTGGATTTCCTGTAACTTTACCATCTTCACTTGCAGTTCTCTTACCATCTTTAGTGTTAAGACTGTTGTTGGAGTGTTGACAGAAATAGTAACAACAGAATATGATGCGCAAGGCTCAATAGAATAATCAAAATTTATGCGACATTTGTGCTTATGCTTTTGGTAACATTGTAATCCAAAATTACATGGAATTAGTAATGAAATTGATGGGAGAAAATGATAAGATCTTTTATCTTTCTAGTCAGCTTTCAAATGTGAATTTTGCCCAATATTCTGGCTATATAACTGCAGATGACAATGCCAATGGAGCTATTTTCTATGGGCTCATTTAAGCAACCAAAAAAATTTTAAAAACTACCTTCGACGTGTCATTTTTATCCAAAATTGGTTTTTTTATTAAAATACAAAATCAAACGGTTGCAATGAATATTTATTTCTATAATGCTCGTCTTGTCTCTAAACTTTGATTTTTCTAAAGTTTATTTGATTTGATGGTATGTTTTGGCTGCTTGTATGTGGCATATGGGAAAGTAGGGGAGCTTGTGCCTTTTCATATTAGGACTTTGATTTGTCTGAAGTTTATTTGATTTGATTCCAAGTTCTTTGATTTCTATTGTTTGTATAGTATCAAAAAGTAAAGGATCTTCGGCAAGGGAATGCTTTATTTATAAACGTTCTCAATATTACAGAAAAAAGCAACCATACATACTGAAAAACAGGGGGCATGTCACCCATTAAGCAGTGCGTGCATCTAACGGGCACAGGGTTCGCACTCTGTTCGTTAGATGTCTGACGCTGCAATCTACATCAGAATTTGCAATCGACATTGACATAATTTGCAATAAACATAGTTGACATAAGCTTAAACCAATTACTAAAAATGAGAGAGCACTGAATAGCCGGACAACACATTAATATCTATCAGATGCTATAGAGGGCACCGGATACTGGACGACACATTAATACCTATCAGAAGCTATACATTAATACCGAACAGAGCACGAATAGAGGGCAGAAGCTGAAGCTATTGCTACTGCTATTTCGGGATTTCACGTTATGGGGCCGATTGATTTAGTGGTGGAGGAGTTGCAAAATAGTTTGCAATATATTTAGTGGTAGAGGAATTGCAAAATAGTCGAGGAGGACTTGCAATATATTTGTAATCACCAAGAAAATTTTCAGTCCTTCAGAGCGCCAGATTCTTCTATAGCTTCTGTTGAAATTTATGACTTCATTAATAGCAGAGTCGATTGGTCCATATTTATCATTTGGATCATGTCCTTTCCTCATTTTATTCCAAATATCGGCCACTTCTTGGTCAGAGCCTAAGTGATGGTTGACTATACCAGATGTACTCAGCACTTCAACGTCCTCGGCAGTGTTGATCAACTGGTCCATCAATTCCACATAGCACTTCATTGGTTTCGCTTGGCCTTTGCAACCGAATAACTCGAATGCCATCAAATTTCTCATAACAGCGTCTGTTCCTTCGTTGATTTCAATCGTGGGTAAGTGCAACGTCCCGCGATCGAAACGAATTTTGTGAAGTGTCCCATGGTAGGCAGCGAACCTCACTCCTTTCTTATCCAGAAGTCCCGCTCTTCCAGGGAGTTTCTGCTTTTCATTCCCCTCTCCCTTGTATTGGGTAAGATCTTTGCCCTCTCCCAAAATATTTTCATATACAAATCTTAAAATATGTGCATTCTCGCCAGGAAATATACGGGGTTCCACCCGGGCAAAAAGGGACAGACGGTGCCAAGCTTCTTTTAGAATTATGTCGAGGTCCTGCTTTGTACCTCGTCGGGCTTCAGGTATTATGTCAGGCGGCGTCTCCTTTTCTTCACCTTCCTTCTGTTCCTCCCATTGGATGATCATCTTTAAGACAAAGAGGGGTATTTGATTTTGCAGCTTCAGAATATCTTCCAAAACTTCGTGATTTGTTAATGTGTGTCGCTGTTCCAAAAAAGAGGAGGTAGATCTCTCATAGTCCTGTTGGGTATTTTTGCAATGAGAAAATACCAAAACCAAACAATATTCATGCACATAGAGGCAATGCTCTGTTTCTTCTACTCCAGAATCATTTGTGCACAGGGAAGCTTAATTTTTTTTTACTAATGAGCAGAGTATTGCACCACCATGGAAGATTTCTATTCATTAAAATAAAAACACTAATACATATTCATCTTCTTTCACTCAGAGGGATTCACCAAAACATTACAAAAGAAATTACTCTGTCTCCTTTGAAATTTTACACCACTGTGTGTAGAAATTTCATTTACATTCACTGTTGTGTGAAAAACAAAAAATTACAAGGATTTACAGTTTTACCTTTTCACCTGTGTAAAACAATTCATGGTTTTACATATTTCCCCTGGTTTTCTCCTTTCACCTCTCGACCTTCTCCTCCTGCACTTCTATGCGTTTTTACATTACTTACTTCCCCTGCATTACAATGCTTATTCAAAAAAAACTTGTTTTCGCACTACTGTGCGATCCTCTCGTACCAGTCCCATTTTGCACCAACTGTGCGTTTCACCATTTCTTCACGCAAGTCAATGGAATAATAAACATAATGCATATCTTATGCACTGCTGTGCATACATCCTCCAACTATGCGTTTCACCATTTCTTCACACAAGTCAATGGAATAATAAACATAATGCATATCTTATGCACTGCTGTGCATACATCCTCTTTCACGCTGGCCCTGTTCTTTTTCTTCTACACACTGCTGTGGGTTTCATTGCATAATGCATATCTTATGCACTGTTGTGCATACATCCTCTTTCACGCTGGCCCTGTTCTTTTTCTTCTACACACTGCTGTGGGTTTCATTGCGTATTCAATGAACAACAAAAACCATTACATGACAATACTATTTCTTGTGCCATACTGCCGTGGATTATAAAAAAATATAATTAAAAACATTTAAAATTAAAACTTCACCAACCATTACGAACCACAATAAATTTTATTAAATGTTTTACTGATGCAAACGGCAGTCAACAGAAAGACTTTCACTTCACGCAACTTCCATGCGCTGCAGACTTGTATTCAGTTATACGGCCATTTTCAGCGATACGGAGGTCCTCCAAAGAAAACATGCGCCCTCACTCTCATGAATTACCAACCGTTGATCTTGCCCTCAACGATCGGACGACTGCTGGCAATATCGGGAGGACTTTTCTGACCGACATTTATCGTCCGATAAATGTCAGAGGGTGATGTCACCCCACCTCCACGTGTCTGCACCAAATCTTATCGGAGTCGATCACCGGATATTCTTTCGCTGGAAAACTGGTGCGATAGGTTTCAGCCGGCCGGAAAACTCTGCGCTCACTGAGTTGGCATCCATCGCTGCCCACGTCCGCTTGTAACCTGCAACCTGCAGTTGGAATTATCATTCCAACACTCCCCTTTAATTTCAACTGCTGGGCATTCAATCTTACTCAAACACTTCCTCACATAGGGGGATTCACCAACTGCTTATGATGCAGTTCCACAAACAACAAAATAGTCTTCCTCTTAATAGAGGGATTAACCTGAAACTGTGCTTAAGAGCACCTTCCTCATGACAGAGGGATTCACCTGTGACTATGCTGAAAAGTATCATCCTCTTGATAGAGGGATTTACCATGTATATGCTAAAAAGCATCTTCCTCTTGACAGAGGGATTTACCATGACACTGTGCTGAAAAGCATCATCCTTTTGATAGAGGGATTCACTAAGAACTTCACTTCCTCTCACGGAGGGATTACTGCCAAACACTGCTTTAGATGCAGTTTCAAACCAAAACATTCATTGCACTGTTCTGCATACTCATTACATTGTTCTTTTATGCTGTTGCATATTCTCTGTTG